>JAWZYV010015527.1:0-148159 GCA_038373885.1 Cheiracanthium punctorium
AAACACACACCTGCTGGCAGAGTACCTAACCAGAGCCGTTCTGCCTTTACGTTCAGCACCGGTACGACACTGCAAAAAGTAACTGAATCGTACTAAAAGTGGTCACCCGAGAAGTACCTTGCCAGAAGCCCGGGAAGGCAACGGTACTGTGCTGGCAGTATGGTAGGTGCCGGCCATCATTTACAACAAAGGCACTGGCCCATTCAGTTTACAATGCCTAAAATGAACGTCAGGGTGCGGGCTATTACTGAAAATACGGGCACTGGCCTGGTATCGTAACAGTGGCCGTAATATAATGGCACGGTGCCGGCATAGTGCCTATTTACAATAATGCTGCCATAAATAAAATAACAGCCAGTATCGTATCCAGGGGAGGGTTAAGGGGCTTATTCATCACCCCCACCCCCTCAAAAAAAAGACATTGCTAAAAGATAGAATTTGGATTTACTGTACGTTTCGTTTAGGTAAAATAAGCTTTTATTAATCTCTATCCAATCAATTTACATTCAAGCCATTTTTTTAATCAGCCCCCATCTCTTGAAAGAAAAATGTTACATTAATCCATTGTTGCACTTCAGCTTTCAAAACAGTCCAACGTTCAGAAATCTTAGAAGATTTTTTTCACAGTTCAGTATTATCGTCGTGATCTGTAAGAATTTTATTTTTTTTCATTTGATAAAATCAACCGCTATGATTTTTCAAACGCGTGCTCTACACAAATTTCCGGGCGTCATCACCATAATAAACTAAGATAGTCCCGGATAAGCCGCAATCCAGATAATCCGATCTCGGTTAATCAAGAGTCTACTGTACTTATATGGCGCACATGGGAATAACTCTGGATGAGGGCGATGAAAACTAAACAATAAATGAAAAACAAAAAACAGCAGCAAAATCCGATAGTCCATCGTTTGCAAATTATGCTCACCCACCATTAGTGAATTCTGTGCAGTTTTCATAAACTGCAATTTTCTAACAAATACTTACAATATACTTTTCTTACAATATACATACATATATATATATATATATATATATATATATATATATATATATATATATATATATATATATATATATGTGTGTGTGTGTGTGTATTGTAAGAAGAAGTATGTAAATTGTACGTATATTGTATCTGATTAACACACATAACTTTAGGGTAAAATTTTACTGTATTGTACATGTTGTTTAGATCAAATGATTTTTCTTATGTTAGCTATTTTCAATAGAAATTTCTACATCTATACCTATTGTATAACTACATAATTCAAATTTTGTGTGGAAAAATACTTTTATACACTAAAGTACGCTATGAGAGAATGTATATTAAAAACAGTGAAAGTAAAAATTTACCTGCAAAATCGGTAAAATCCATCAATGTATCATAAAACAACAGGATTTCAATGTTGAAGCATTATTATTCTTATATTGCTCCAAACGACGAAACCAAATTTGTTGTCTTGAACAGCTTAACCAAACCAATTTAACTTTTTCGACAGTTGTACAACAATGAGAAACCGGAAAAAAATTGTATCCCAAAATGTATACTTGATTCGTAATTGATCAATTATAACTCTCTCGTTTCTCAACGTATGCAAGATATGCGACCGAAATTAAAGACAAAAAAAATGGTTGTTCACTTAATGCGCTCAAAAATTCGCCACGTCCGTTTCAATGAAACTCGACAATATTCAAGGCATCTAACAAACCATAAAAAATTTATTTGAACTTCGAATCTTGAATCTTAATTAATATAGCCAAAAGGTTATGTTGCACACCTCAGATTAAAATAGACAAGTAAGTTTTAATTTTGTTCTTCAAACGCTTAAAAAATTTCTGTACTGTTCTGTTTCTTATAAATATAATCTCAATTAATATAGCCAAACCCGCGAGAATAGTTCGAATCTTGCCACCCTCTCTGCTTGCATGATGCTGACGCCGGCTATCTGGGAATTTGAAGGACATCTGGGGTATGTATATGTCTGTGTCAAGTTTCTCCCATGATCAACATTATTCGTAAGCTCAGGAAATCAAGCGACAATTGAAGAGCAATCGAAATAACGTAAAAAAAAGCCCTACATGAAACCCAATTGCGTACTTTCTATTTTTGACTGTTACATGAAAATACTGGACCATGGCTTTATTTATAAAAAATTAGATGAAGGAGCCCTAATTTGTTTTATTTTAAATTTAGCATTAATTACCTAATTTTTAATTCATATCATAAAAATTTAATTTATAGAAAACAAGTAGAGGAGCTGAGCTCCCATGCAAATCACGCCGTGACTGGTCTTCGTCTAATGCTCCCTTTAACATATTTCTGCACCCCAATTCGGTAGATTTTCAAAGGGGCTTAAGGCAGAAAAAAGGCTTCAAATATGATTTTATCAAAATTTTATCAAAATTAAAAAAAATGAATATAAATTATATAAATTATAAAAAGACTAAAATTCATAATTCTGTACATATTCGCTTATATACAGGGTGGAGGGTTTTACTGTCGGTGTAGTGAACATTTTTATAGCACATTCAACTCGTTTGTTTTATTTTAGTTTTTAGAACTAATATATTAGAAAGCACAATGGGAACCCCCCCCCCCCCCGAAAAAAAAATTCTTAGAAGCGACCGTGCCTTTGGGGGCCCGGAACTTATATCCCCTAACACTTCCACACAATATAAATGTAAAATAATATTATTTAATTAAAATAACGAAATTTTATGCTTACAATACGAAATATATCCAGGCCCATTACCGCCAAATACATTCCGGTACATTTTCAACAGTACCGTGCAGTTAACTTTTCTGTGTATGTTATAGACACATAGCACTCCGCCATTGCTAGTTATGTACTGGCGCATATGCATTTTTTAGACACTGATACTCCAGTGACTTCCAGACGATGTCAATGTACTTTGCTCCCGGTATACGGCACTTTGCCACCCTGCCGTTATTTTGCGGGCAGTGGTGTGTTTACTGCGAAGCATTTTTAATGTCGCAGCATAATTCAATAACTTCATTAGCAATTCGGAATATACAAAAGTAGTCAAAAAGCAATTGTAGAGCAAGAAACAGTCAAAAAAACGCTCCAAGTTCAGCGTGCAGCTGTATTTAAATAGGGATAAGGTATTAAAGGTTGCACACAAAGATTCCCTGCAATACATAATAACACGTGACTAACTGGGCAGGAGCAGAGGGCATTAATAGGCGTGATTGGCCATAGTAATTCAGACAAGACGAAGTCAAAGTCTACCAGGAAAATCCATGTCTGGCGGACTTTTAAAGGGAAAAGACTTTAAGACTCATATGACTCCTACGAGGCGAGCAAACTGCCTTTGTTTTGAGAAAAAGATTAATAATAGTGACTAATACAAATATTAATTTGGAAAACTTAACTAAAAAGCTTAAGCGGGGTTTTTAATTGCATCCCCCTCTCCAAGACGCTTCCTACATCTGCGGAAAATGAGGAAGGTCTAAACTGACTTTATCTTTTTTTTCTTCTTAATTTTCAAAAATATAATATGCTGAAATATTTTTTCAACACAATACAATACAGTAACATCAGGGGCGTAGCTACCGCCATATCAGCCGTATCAATTATACGGGGCCCCCGGGCAACGGGGGGCCCCCAACGTGCGTAAGCAAAAATTAATAAAAACTTTCCAATTTTTTTTTTTTTTTCAGAAATGGAAAAAGTTGCCACTTCTGTTGGTTATTAGCAGATCGTCAAAGCAAATCGTACTCCTCTGCATGGGTTAACAGTGTTTCCATTAGAAGCAATCTTACGCAAATTATATTTGACCATGAAAAGTCACAGCAGCATATTAATGCCTATCTTATAATAATTTGGTTACAAGGAAATACCATCGATACTCTATTGCAAAGTGAAATCAATAGTAAAATTACATTCTGGAGAGATGTATCGTATCGTATAATTAATGTTATAATTACTTTAGCATCTTGTAATCTACCTTTAAGAGGCCATGATTCTGATTCTGGAAATTTTATGGCAATTTTACGTTTACTATCTAATTATGATGCAACTTTAAAAGAACTTCTTCTAAAACCAAAAGGCAAAATAAATTATTTAAGTCTGAAATTATTAATTTGCTTGGTACCGCAGTTAGGAACAATATTATCTCAGAAATTAAAAAAGCTCCATTTCTGACAATAATTCTAGATACAACACAAGACTTGTCAAAAATTGACCAACTTTCTGTAGTTTTTCGATACATCTCGATTACAGAAGATGATAATGTGCCTAAAGAATTAAAAATCTATGAGTCCTTTTTGGGGTTTACAGCAGTATCCGATTGCAGAGCTGAAGGACTTAAAACTGAAATTTTAAATACGATTAAAGAATATGGAATTGATTTGACTAAATGTAGAGGACATGGTTACGATGGAGCAAATGTTATGTCGGGTGTTTATGGAGGATTACAAACCCTAATAAAAGAGCATGCTCCGAATGCGGATTATGTTCATTGTGCTGCGCACGCATTAAATTTAGTTTTAAACGATGCTGCGAATCATGTTCGTGAAGTGTCGACTTTTTTCGATAATTTAGAAAAAATATATACAATTTTTGCCAATAGTATACAACGCTGGGCAATGTTTAAGTGGCGATTCATCTGAAAAATATTTAATTACCCTTAAAAAGGTATGTCCTACCAGATGGTCTTCAAGGAACGACGCTTTATTATCGTAAAGAAAAGTTATTTATTAATCATGAAAACTTTGTACCAACTAAATTTAATGTCGAAAAAAAAGACGAACGTGAAGAATGTAAAAATATAATTAACATTTTAGAGAGTTATGATTTCTTAGTGCTTGTCACATTTTTTGCTTCACTATTTGAAGTCATTAATTCTGTTTCTAAAGCTGTACAACATGAAAATAATGACTTCCAGAAAACTAGTATTTATTAGGTAATCTTTTGAATAGACTGTGCGAATTAAGAAATCAAAATTCATTCAATATTTTACTAAATGAGTCCAAAGATTTAGTAAAAGAGGGGAGGGTAACAACTGTTTTTAAAAATAAAAGGCGAAAGATAACGAAGCGTTTTTTTTTTTTTGATGAGTTATCACCAGAGGAGAGAATTTCAGACCCGGAATCCTATTTCAAAGTTAATGTCTACTATTGCTGTTTAGATATATTAATTTCTCAAACTAAACAGATTTCAGAGCCTTTGCGACCTGAGTATTATGTTCGAAATATTACAACCGGAGAAACTCCTGTCTTCTTCAAACGAAGAGATATTAAGCGCTTCCGGAAAACTGTCGGCTAAATACAATAAAGACATCTCAGTTAATCTTTATGACCAATTAAAGATTCTAAAAACATGCTTAAAATCTGAAATTCAAAAAATTCATTCCATTAAGGAACTCATTGAATAATTGCTGATAAAATTCAATAGTCTTGCATCCAGTTTCCCGGAGGTAATATCAGCATGCTTTTTGTTCTTGACCCTTCCAGTATACAACCGCAACTGCTGAAAGAAGTTTTTCAAAATTATAAAACTGATAAAAAATTATCTAAGAACTTCGATGGGCAGGAACGTCTGTCAGACTTGTCACTATTGTCCATAGAGGCAGAAACTTTAGAAAAACTAAAGTCACCATCAGCTATAAATGATTTAATAAATCAGTTTGCCGAAAAAAGGCAAGGAGAGTGTATATTTAATTTGAATTGTTTGTAAAAATTTTGGAAAAAGTGACAGATAGATAATTACGATGAATAAATATTTCTTTTAATTTCATGCAAACATTTTTTTTTCTTTTGTGAGAAATCTCTACCCTTCCTAAGCGCCCCCAAACAAATTTTTATACGGGGCCCCGCCAAGGCACGCTACGCTTCTGAGTAACATGAAACAAATTTTTCAATACAAAAACTCTTATTGTCCTTAGCTTGTTATAAAACAATATAACAGTTCTTATAGTCTTTGGCTTGCTATAAAATAAAACAAGCTATCTACATTTTCAACGAAAGGTTTTAGTTTCTCACCATTTTAAGAAGAGCTATGCAGAGTCATATTATTATACTTTATATAAAAACAGTCATTTTTAACAAAATAAGAAATAATACTATAAAATTATATAAAATTATATACAGTGAACTATACACTTTTTAAAAGTAATTCATGTTACAATTTCAATTTCTCAGGCGAGTAATACTTTCGTAATCTAGAAACATGTACTATTTCTCATTTTTCTTTTGCATGGACCTTGGTTGCTTTATTTATTTCATAGTTAACATCATTAATGTTTGTAAGGATTAGATAGGGGCCACAAAACGGTTGTGCTAATTTTCCTGTATTGGGGTATTTAAATTCCTCTAAGATGACTTCATTAGTGGGATTGAAAGTTATGTCTACAAATCTGGCATCATAAAGAATTTTGTTTCTTTCGTGGTATTGTCTAGTTCTTTTGAAGGTTATTTTTTTTGGCTTCTGCGACTGGAGGATAAATATTTTCTTGTAAAGAATTTTGAAATGGAACATTACCATATATTAAATAAGCAGGGGGAAATATTGTTAAAGAGTGAGGAGTTACTTCCTGTAATAATTTTGGCCACGGATTTTTTTTTTTTTAGGAAGACTCATTCACTTTATATTGTAAACGGGTTATTATTGTTTGATTAAGCCTCTCTAACTTTAACTAACTAACCTAAACATTGTATTTTAGTTTGGAAAAAGGAACACTTGGAAGATCTTAATTTTATGTTTTCCTGTCTGCATACTTCAAATGTTTGCTTTAAATGATCCAGATGATTCTCATGACTTTCAGAGAAAATAATTATGTCTTCAAAATAGTTAGCTGCAGATTTGATTTTATGTTTAGTAAGAATTCTACGAATGGTTCTTTGAAAGATACTCCGGACATTTTTCCACCCGAAAGGTAATTTTTTCCATTCAAATAACCCGATGTTAGTTGCAAAAGCAAGCTTTTCTGTATCTTCCGGAAAATGGGAATATGCCAATAACCTGAGGCCATGTCTAATTTAGAGAATTATTTGCTTTTTCCTAATTTATCTATGAGTGTTTTGATTAAAGGTAAAGGTTCTGCATCTGGTTTATTAATTTGATTTAATTTTCTGAAGTCTATGCATAATCTACTCTTTTTTATTTTCATCCTTTTTAAAAACTAATGTCACGGGTGCTGAATAAGTTGATGAGCTCTCTTTAATAATACCGGCTTTCAATAATTCTTGTATCTGATTATCAATTTCCTCTTGTTGTTTCGGGGAAGTTTTATAGGGTCTTAAAGACACTGGTAAGTCGGACTTTAATCTTACCCTTTGAGGTCCGATCCTAATTTCCCCTACATCATATTAATTTTTCGCAAAAATATCATCATAATTTCTTAATAATTCCTTTAATTGGCAATCTTCTTCAGCGTTTTGAGTCTCCATACTTCCGCTGTTTCGATCCTGGCATCGTAGGCCTCCATCACCAGGGTCAGCATTACAAGCATCGGTGGACTCGCAACGACTGTTTATTTTCTTGCTGTTTACTTTTTCTTGTCTACTTTCCTCAACTTGTATTTCCGGTGCAATGTGTAAGGACAGATCGCCAGACTTGGAATCGGAGGTGATCAGTCTTCTCCATCCCTGTCTGATATGCTTACTAACACAATCAATCACCAATTGAAACCCTACGCAACTTGGCAACCCAAAAATGGCATACGGTAGATCGGTATCGAGAATGAAAAACTCTACCGGCCTAACAACAGTACCTATTCTTAATTGAAGGGTAGAAGTTCATTATGCTGCAAAATACCTTCAGTTTGTTTAATTGTAACACATTTTTTTTCGTAATTTTAACATTTATTTTATCGACAAAGTTTTTTTGAATAATATTCAAAGTAGAACCAGTATCTGTGTTTAAATATACCGTTTTAAGACAAATCGAGTTTTGACTTTTGACATTTTCTCCATCTATCAGGTCATTTTCCTTTTTCAACGCTGATTCGATTTGTACGTACCCGGGTACAATTAATTGTCCATAATCATTTGGTTTATTTTGACCATTTTCCTCTGGTTTGTCAGGTAACGGTGATTTTACACCAAATTTAGTAGGCCCATTCACACACGATTGTCCACAGTGGAAGGCGTTGGAAATTCCTAACTTGGCGCAAACTTTCCACGGGTTTTGGGGGAAAATCTTGTGAAAAATGACTCACATAATTTGTAGTAGAAGTTACTTGAGGTCTGCTTTGGGTTGCCCCGTAGAAATTTTGTTTAGGTCGAAATGTATCGTTTCGACCACTTGGGCTCCACTTCTGCTGCGATTGCGTTTTGTACTTCTGTTTTGAGAACACCGGTTTATTTTTGGTCTTGGCTGTCCCATAAGGAACCTCATATACAGATATTAGTTTATTTAATAATTGCAGCCATGTAGAAGGGGTATTTACCTCTTTATCTAGGAGACATGCTTTAATGTGCGGTGGGAAACCTACTGAGATACCTTCTAAAATACGTTTATTATCCAGGTTAGTTTTTCTCCCTAGTGCCACTTTCTCTATGAAATGCTTATATAAATCTTTAGCTTTCCCTGAGAAATTTACATTTTGAAAATCCATGAAACTGGCACTCGGAGTGAAATAATGTTCTTCAAAAATTTGAATTATTCCTTGAAAAGAACTACAATTAAGGCACTGGTTTAAGAAATGTTTTAAAGTCGAACCAGAAATAAATTTTCTAAAGTTTTAAAATTTCCATTCATTATTTAACTTAAATTCTTCTGTTTGTTGGTTAAAATGAGCTAGCCAAGCTGAAGAAAAGTGAATAGCTAATTACGGTTCAAACTTTAAAATTTCCAGAAAACCCTTAATTTCTTGAGATTTACGATTTATAGAATTTTTCTGACTTTTACTATCTGTTAGAGAAGCAGTAGACTAGCCTAAATTTATCTCCTCAATTTTTTCTGTTATGGTTTGGGATTCCGCATCTATCTTACTAACTTCTTCCTCAGTCTGGGTGTCAGCCTCACTTGTTTCAGGCTTATCTTTACTCCTTTCTATTCGATAAGTCTTACCACTCCTTGAAATCACATAAGTTTACACAAAAATACAGCAATTCACGTAAAATAAAAAATAAAAAATTAGTACAACTCGTATTTAATGATAATAACATGTAATCATATAAAAACATTACGATACCAAAATTATTAAAAATTTTTTTTAACTCTATTCAGACGTTTTAACTACAAAGACTTTCTCATAAATACTATACATTTTTCCTCAACTATATTCATTAAATAATAATATTTGATAACACTATATTTTCCTTTATATCAGCAAATAAAAAATTAAATCACTTAACTTTGTTTCACAATTTAAAAAAAAATCACACACCAGGATAACATATTCTAGCAAAAAGAAATAGTACACATTATAAACAGAACTCTCTTTTTCGCACACGCTTATTGGATTCTATGTATTTTTTCATTTTCCCCCTTGAACTTTAATTTCTCCGTATTCAGTAGTTTTAATGATAACACGCTATGGATGAGTCGACCAGGAGAGCATTTAACGAGTGCCCATATGCTCTTTCTCTCTCTCTTTTTATGTTTTAGCACTTGACAGTGCTATTTCTTTCAATCACGGGTTTTTTGTCTACGCGAGCGCGTCGAGTCACTTTACAATTTTTGTTCATTTTAGGGACATGGGTAGGGTTTTCTTTAGTTTTCAATCTATATTCTTGCATTTTGTGTGGTTTTAGTTGTGCACCTCCCCTTTTGGTCTCAATCGAATGGATAGTTTATGTACAGGACCGCCCAAAAGATTCGAAATACATTACGCTCTATGGGCCGAAATTCATTAAACTCGCATATCTCAAAAACTATTAGGCGTAGAATGTCGAAACTTTATATTTAGGATTGTTGCAACATCCAGTTGTCCACCTCCCCTTTCGGTTCCATACGAATGAATAGTTTATCTACAGGACCGCCCAAAATATTCGAAATACATTACGCTCTATGGGCCGAAATTCATCAAAGCGTTTTTTAGAGGTATTGGGCTATTTCAAACGACTCAGAAGTGATATATGCTGTTAAGAGTTACAAAATGAATTTCCCCATTAAAAGAAGTGTCTTTATCATTTATAGTTCTGCTACAGGAACACTCAAAAGATTTCCAATACATTACGGTCAATGGCAATTTTAGAGGCATGCATCCATTTCAAGCAAAATACCGCCCTACCATATAAATTAGGTAATGGTTTGACCACGGTCACGTGCCTCCCTCAAGAACTACGCCAAAAGTCGCCAAGCTTGGCAAATTTTGTTGTACGTGTATGTATTTAACTCTCAAATCTCAAAAAATTTTAGTCGTAGAATGTTGAAATTTCATACATAAGATTGTTGTAACATGTAGTTGTGCATCTGGATTTTTGGTTCCAATCTACTGGAGAATTTATTTACAGGACCACCGAAAAATATTTCAATACTTTAATGTCTATGGACATCTTCAATATAATTTAACTATAGACGGTCATTGTTTCGTCCATGCCCAAAATCTCGCCGTCTGTCGTCGACCTTGGCAAGTTTTTCCAAAATACAGCCAAATTTGGCGATAGTCAGTCATTGGGTCCATGCCCAAAATATCGCCATTTGCCATCGTTCTGGGCGAGTTTTGGCGATAGTCTGACGGTGGCGGTAGTTTCAGTTAGGTTGACAGATGCGCGATAAGACGTGCTTCACGCTTCGCCTGCCTATTATTTCCAAGGACATAACCACTGTGCCATGTTGGAGCATACTTCATACTTGGAACCGGCAGATAAAATCTTGGTGGTTTCGTGTGTGTGAGAGAGAATAAAAGCACACTCAAGTGCGTAAATAAAACCTGGAAGAATTTCAGATTTTTTTAATTTATTATAATCTTTTTTTTTTTTTACTTACGAGGCTTAGAACGCAGCAGCGTAAATCGCGAAGTGGGTGGGAGATGGTTGACCACGGTTTGCGCTATTTGTACACTTGGGTTCAAGCAGAGGAGGAGGGCTGCCGGTGCAACAAATGAAGGACCCCGAAGGAGCGTCTAGGATCCTGGGCACGTCGCATATGAAGGAAGCGGGATTTGCGAAACACGACCGTCGACTCTTGCCAGGCTGGGACGTCGTACAGCGCAGCTCTTATTCTGAAAGGTTCCTGGTTCATCTGTCAGCTCCTGTTACCTCTGCTTGTCATTTTTTTTCTTTTAACGTTTTTAACGCCGCAGATAACTGTCCAGTCGGCTCGTGATATGGAGGTAGCCCCAACTAGCAGTCAGGACGTCATTAAAGACGCATTTTTATTGTCGCAGCATTATTCAATAATTTCATTAGCAATTCGGAATACATAAAAGTAGTCAAAAAGCAATTGTAGAGCAAGAAACAGTCAAAAAAGCACGCCAAGTTCAACGTGCCGCTGTATTTAAATAGGGATAAGGCATTGAAGGTTGCAGACAGATTCCCTGCGATACGTAATAACACGTGACTAACTGGGCAGGATCACGGGGCATTAATAGGCTTGCTTGGCCATAGTAATTTAGACAAGGCGGAATCAAAGTCTACCAGGAAAAACCATGTCTGGCGGATTTTTAAAGGGAAAAGAATTTAAGACTCATATGGCTCCGACGGGGCGCGCAAACTGCCTTTGTTTAGAGAAAAAGATTAATAATTGTGACTAATACATATATTAATTTGGATAACTTAATTAAGAAGCCTAAGAGGGGTTTTATATTACAAATATATATACAGTAAAACTCGCTTAAGACGCTCCCGCTTAAGACGCTTTCCCGCTTCAAACGCTTTATTCCGTCAGTCCCTGGACATTTCCTATACTAATCAATGTAAAATCCACCTGATAAGACGCTTTTGTTCTGCTTTGTGTCGTCGGTTAAGACGCTATTCTCGTATTTCTGATGAAGGTTTTATTTTCCTTTTTGAAAGGTATTGCAATCCCCCCGAGGTTAGTCACGGTAACCTAACGCTCTAATACCCCTTCATAAGTATCCATTCATCCAACACCCCTCTCTTTAACTCTTACCTATGTCTTCCACGCTGCTATCAGGTTTTATGCCCATCTTTACTCAGGAATACAGAAAGATTGCAATATCGACATAGTCTGAGTTTTCTCTCCCTTGACCGTGAATGTCTCCCGGAACTAAAAATTCAATTCATCAAATTTCGCTCCACCATTGAAGGGGGTGTAAAAAATAAAATCAGTTCGATAAATTACATCAGCGCAGCTTGGGATGAAATTAAACCAGATGTAATCAAAAACTGTTTTCGGAAAGCTGCATTTGATGTGTGGGACAATTCAATTCAGGCAGACACTTTGCTTCCAGAAGGTGAGGACTTTTAATCATTGGAAAATTTTCCTGATTATACAACGGCGGACGATCACCTCGTGACCTGCAGCATTCGGACTTTGGAAGAAATAATCGTAGATGCCACTTTGAAGGGATTGTGAAAGAGGATGCCGTCGAACAAGAGGAGGACGAAGAAACAGAACCGACAGCTATACCTACCGTTACTACTGGCTTGTATTATGTAAGTGAGCTGCGGAAAGTACTGTCCTCTTACGAACATACAGAGGAAATGTTGACCTACGTCAATCAATTGATAATTTTCCTAAAAAATTATCAATTTTGTTGATAGAAATGTGAAGTTCAGTGCGTAATATATTGAACAAATGAAGAAATGTTAAGTTCGGTGTGTATTATATTTTTCATTTTTACAATATTATCTATGCAGTATAATAAGTATCATGTAATTTCTAAATGAAGAGCAATATATACGTATTTTTTCTAAGCACTTAGATTTTGTCCTTTCCCAATTCACCTTAGGACGCTTTCCCGCTTAAGACGCTTTCCCGTTTAAAACGCTCTTTCAAACTGGTCCGTTGAAGAGCGTCTTAAGCGAGTTTTAATGTATATGATTTAACATACTAAATTATTATCAAACCTAAAATTACACAAAATTCGCATCAATATTATACTGAGAAATATGTTTTGTTGATTGAAAAAAATTTTGTTTGGCACTATTTCGAAGAAATACTCTTGTTTAATAAACAAAATTCTTGTAAATTCATCGAAATATTTTGTCAATTTAACAAAAATATTGTTGAAACCAACAAAATTATTCGGTTGAAATAGCACCAACCAAATTTTTGTTGAATCAACAAAAGTTTGTTGAATTCAACAAAACATTTTTTTCTGTGTAGTTTTTGTTAATGGTTTAATGATCCAGTAAGATGAAAAAATCTACACTCTTATAAAAATTATGAATTTCACAGACAATATCAACCTGATTTTCACGGGAGAATCTCCCTTATTGGTGAATAAAGGACTTTTGCTGTTTTTAACGGAAGTTCTGATAAAAAACGAAAATTATCTGTGAATCTTCTAAAGTCAAGTTCTAAAAGGGCATTTTCCGTTCTCCTTCTGGCACCTGCGAGCTTGGTCTAATGAAATGTCACCAAGTCACTTCCGCGCGTAATCAAAATAATATCCACAAAGCTGTTTTTTGCGAATTTCAATGCAAGACGTTCGTTGCTCATTCTGCCGGCAGTTCAAGTTGGAATTAAGATCCCTTAAACGTACAAAAATATCGTCGCATTATGCATGTAACAGACGACTGCAGATAATTGGAGTATAGTATTGTACTTAATGTTAAGTCCTTTTGCTATGGGTGCAACGTTAATGCAGTGGCGACGAAGCTCACTTCTCGGTGTATTGGCTTGTGATAATTTTATTTTATATCCCAATATCGAATGCATCTTTTTCATGTTCAGAGTTGTGAAATAAATTCAACCTAAATATGGAGGGGATGCTCTCGGTAAAGATTTTGCTTTAATGTACATAGTTGCTTACGATTGGATTATAAAAATCACGTAGCTGTTCTGAAACAAATGAAGTTATGATATCTTCACTCAAAAAAGTGAACTGTAAGTACTATTTTACCTTTTCATGTAAATAAATTTGTTTGCTGCTTTAATTGTATCTCACAGTTGGTTTAACCATGATTGCATTTCTGTATTCTGACTGTATTCTGTGTTCGTTTTATAACTAGAGACTATAGTGAAATTATATTCTACATATTTATTTAAAAAATATTTTTGTATAGTGTATTAAAATGTATGTAAAGTATTTGAAATTTATTAACTCGGGCTAATAATCAAAGATTACAGCTTTGATAAGAAAAATGAAGAAAACGAATAATTCAAATATATTTTTAACTGTGCCCTATTTATAACATTATCTGTACGTGTATGTTCACTTTTTTAAAACAACGCTGGTGATTTACCACGAGACCACCTCCAATACCCCCCACCCCCCCAAAAAAAGAAATCATTATTGAAGCTGGTGGTGCAGTTAGAAAAAACTCATTTTAACAACTAAGAATGCATAAAAACTTTCTTAATATTGTGTATCCATCTAACTATATATATATATATATATATATATATATATATATATATATATACAGGGTTTATCTAAATTGTTTCAACAAAATATTATGGGAGACAGGGCCATATTAAGGAATCAGAATCCCATGGCAATGTGGGGTCAAAAACGTTGTCTTCATGCAGCTGTTAATAATCACTTTGGAACGGGTGCTGAAACAACAGTTAACTTTCCGAGCATTGTTTGTCAAAAGCTAACGTATTTTTCTCAGAAAACACCTGAGTAAAATTCGTGGTTTAATAATTCTACTTCATTTCTTGGATGAGATTTTTGGAGACAAACCCAGTGCATACTAAACTTGCTTAAAAAATTTGACAAACACTTCAACACTTTTCCTAAAGTGATAATTAACAGCTACATGTAGACAATGTTTTTGACCCCACATTGTTATGTGGTCCTGATTCCTTATTATGTGCCTATCTTCCATAATATTTTGTTGAAGCAATTTAGATACACCCTGTATATATACACAGGGTATGGAAAAGTTGGACTAGAACAGCTTTTTATCACGTGCAAAATAATTACATGAATAAAGTGCTTCAATTTCTATCTGAATAAATTACAACTATTTGAATGAATTAGAAAGTTGGTTTCAAAAATGACTATTTTTTAATGTATAAAAACTATATTCTAGGGTAAATAAATTATTTTTTGGAAGTATGTAGCTACCCTGTTTTGTGAAATAATGTCGCTTTTTAGAAAATATGGAGTAACATCTTTCAAATGTGATACAAAACCGGATTCCATATTTTTAAATAATGCTTAAAATCCTTCTTTGGGATATATGAAAAAAAGAAAAATACCTTTCTGTAATAGGGGGGAAAAATTTTTCTGCCTGAAAATAACGGAAAAAATCTGATTCTTTTGGCACACAGGTTTGGTTGTCTGGCAGCAATGCTGCCAGACAAACAAAGCAGACAATGACCGTTTATTTCAGTAAATATTTACAACAGTGTATATAACGGTGTATTCCAAAAAAATCAATAATTGCGAATTGGTACATAAATACGAATAAACTAATATCATTCACCTCAAAATTTTTAGTACTCAGGATAACTCTGTATCAGTTGCGAAACTTTCAGAATAATAAAAAATCGAAAATTTAGCGGTATGTGTCATTCTTGGAAAATGTTTGCTGTGCAAATCCATACTGAAGATTTTTTTCAGAAAGTTTCATAAAATACACTGTTGTTTCATTTATTAGAGTATGCAGTGCAGCTTATGAAAAATCATTCTAATTTTTTTCGAGTCCCTTGCGTAATTAGCGTATTTTACTTTGTGTATAAATAGAGATGGACCCGAGACGCGCGAGGCGAGACACAGGGCTGTCTCGTCTCGTCTCGGGAGTCTCGCAAAATTAAGGGCTGCGATTTTGTTACCATATTTTTAGTAAATTTAATACTATTTTATTGGAAATTAATATTAATAATAACAATTAGTTACATATTACCATATTAGCACATATATTTGTTACCTTATTAACTCACTCATATGTGCATTTGGAGTGATAAGAATTGAGATTTAATACGTATACATAATGTGACATGACACCCAAATAATATTTGTGTTTATTTATTTATTTCTGGAACTGCGTAAATGTAACCAGGCAAAAACTCTTAACGGGTTAAAAATTTGTGTCGCAGCATTTTACTTTATCGCTATATAAATTTTAAATATAGGTCTTAAAAATAATTATATCAAATTTTGTTTGACGCCCTGCTGTGACTTTTAAACATTTGTTTTTAAATCCCATTACAGTTACTTACGTTCAATTTTCAAAAGAAGATTTACTCATTTAAGTAATGATTTTAATTATGAAATACACTGTCAAATATATCACACTTTCACTGAGTCTATATAATGTATTCAAATGAATTCATATTATCTCAATCTAATGAAATATCACAAATTTTTTACTATCTATTTATCTGCTGAACTGATGCAATAATGTGATGATACGAGGGATTATTGTTTTTCAACCAATGTAATGCTTCAAAAATTTTATTGATGTCAATTAATGATTGCCAAATGTGATTCTGTTTAAATAGTACTCTACGAGCTAACACATAAAATTCCTGATCTGCCATTAGTGCATCGGTTGGATTTGGCAATTTTTTAAGTGTGTGTTCCAATGGTAATGGTAAATGGTACCTATCATTTTCTTAAATGATGGTACCTAAATAATGGTACCTATCATTTCCTTAACAAGACATACTGGTGGTTTTTATTTTTTAGGATCTCCCTGAACTGCATCCATTCTAGTGATAACTTGAAAAGCTTTTGCACGTTGAATTAATTTTTTTCAAATTCATTTAAAGCAGAAATACATTCCGTTACTCATTTAAATGACAAATTATTTAATATGTACATCTGGGAGGCATTTGATTTGTTTTAAATTTATTCACTCAATACAAATAAATATATTTGAAATCACCAAATGTTCTTTTATAATAATCTACTAATTTCTCCCACTCTGTATTTGTATTGAAAGACATACTATAAATTGGACGAGTGTTTTGTTTATAATACAGTTGTAGACAAGATACACATGTATTAACTGGGCTATTTGTATCTTTAGTCTTGAAGCTGTGAAAAGCTTTATAAAAATGATCGAAAATTTCTCCTTCTTCCTCAAATTGAAATGAATCAACAATAAAAGAGCAACTTTTAATGCTAATTTTGCCACAAATATATGTTAAACTTTCTAGATCTAAAGCTAAAAGTGAGAATTTGTTGTAAATATATTTTGTTTATACTATTGCGGTGGCAGTGTCGGGCAAATTTCCTGCCTGGCCGCCGATTGCGAAAGCCACAGCAGAATGCGCACGTGGTGACGTTGGCGTGGTGACGATGGTCAGGATCTGCTGAGACAACTGAACCGTGCTCGCGCTATATAACCGTGGTATATAAGCAAGTGCTGCTGCGACAGCAAATATACCTGTTCTTAGTTAATAAAGTTTCCTAGTTTATGAATGCGTACTTATTTTTAAGTGTCTGCTCTAACTTACCTGGATTAAGTTTAGACGGCGTGCTGGTTGTAAGATAAGTAAAACTCCAGCACCCGTAGTGGTGACCCGTCGTTTCTACAAAGTTTCTACAAGTTCCTTGAAAAGCGCCGAACTGGCTGTACGTCTGTGTTTGTCGGATGAATGAAATAGTGACTCCCAGTCGTACATTTTGAAGCAATTTACATTGCAAAAACTACTAAGTGCCACGTGCTGAAAACTCTCAAGGTGAATGCTGCTGATGTTCTGGAGGTTTATTTCTGCTAACTACCGGGGACTGTCATCTTTTAGTAAAGGTTCGGCCTGCTGTTTGATCAAGTTTAGAAGGTGAGCTGAATTTCAAAATTTTCCTACTATGCCAGGTGACGGGGAACAGGCGGTGGCTGAAACACATAAGGTCGGCTTAAAACTACCTCCCTTTTGGGAAAAACACCCAGAATTATGGTTCGCAAACATTGAGGCACAGTTTATTGTTTCGGGTATTACACAAGATAATACCAAGTACTACTCAATTATATCGGCATTAAATTCAGATGTGCTGTCATATGTTAGCGACATAGTTTTACAACCACCGGAGGGTGATAAATACGAAACACTTAAAAAAAGGTTAATAACGGACTTTTCAGACTCCGAACAACGTCGACTAAAAACGTTACTTTCAGAGCTGGTTTTGGGGGACGATAAGCCGTCTCAGTTACTCCGGCGAATGAGACAATTGGGAGGCACAGGTTTTGATGACAAATGTCTTAAAACTCTGTGGTTACAACGTCTACCATTACAAATGCAGACAATTTTGTCCATCTCCGACGATACTTTGGAGAAATTAGCCATAATGGCGGACAAAATCCATGAAACCACTGCAGGCACTGTCGGCTTACTGCAAACTGATAAGGCAACTGTTTCCCCTGAAATTAGTCAGCTACAAACCCAAATCTCTGAATTAACCAAGAAAGTCGAACGCCTTTCGCGACCCCGCCACAGATACAGTCCTCAGCATAGGAGCCCTTCCCGTAGACAACACTCAAACAGCCGACAGAAATTCCGTGATAGGTGCTGGTATCACTTTAAGTTCGGCAGCGCGGCTAAACGTTGCAAATCCCCTTGTTCATTTAAAAAATCGGGAAACGAGCAGTGAAATCGCATTACCTGGCGCAATGCGATTTCAAAGTCAGCAACAAAAGCCGCCTCTTTGTGTTCGACCCTATGACAAACTTAACATACCTAGTTGACAGTGGTAGTGATGTTTGTGTCGTGCCACGATCGAGTTTTTCGTCGTTGAGAAATGCCACTGGCAATATTACCTTGTATTCGGCTAGTGGATCTCCGATCAAAACGTACGGGGTCAAATTGCTCACTTTAAGTTTGAGCTTTCGCAGAAAGTTTTCATGGCATTTTGTAATTGCCGATGTAACCAAACCAATCATAGGTGCTGATTTTCTTAAGCACTTTGGCTTGCTGATAGACTTAAAGCATGCTCGTCTTCGTGATAGCCTCACCAACTTGACTACTACAGGTAAACCCGTGACTGATAAATCTCGTGTAACTTTAATTGCTAGTAACTCTTCATACAGAGAAATCCTAGAAAAGTACAATGAGATGATTCGCCCATACCCTTCCAAGAGGGTTATTAAACATAATACAGTTCACAGAATTATTACAAACGGGCAACCTGTTTTTGCTAGGCCGCGAAGGTTACACCCTTTAAAATTAAAAATCGCAAAAAAAGAGTTCGAATACATGTTGGAACAGGGTATATGCAGACCTAGTACGTCAAACTGGTCTTGCCCACTACATTTAGTACCCAAAGCATCAGGTACAGAATTCCGCCCAACAGGAGATTATAGAGCTCTTAACAGAATCACTGTACCAGACAGGTACCCGCTGCCACATATTCAGGATTTCTCAAGTCAGCTACATAATAAATTTTTTTTTTCAAAAATTGACTTAGTGAGGGCCTATCATCAAATTCCCGTCCACCCAGACGACGTACACAAGACAGCAATCACTACACCCTTCGGGATGTATGAATTTTTATTTACACCTTTCGGTTTGGCTAATGCGGCACAAACTTTCCAGAGGTTTATAGACGAAGTCTTGCGAGGTCTCGATTTCACATTCGCATATTTGGACGATATCCTAATAGCAAGTAGTTCCGAGGTGGAACACAAACTGCACCTCGAAAAGGTATTTGAGCGCTTGACGAACTACGGAATTCGTATAAATTTAGATAAGTGCGTTTTCGGAGTTCCTGAACTCCCTTTTCTCGGATATCTGGTGAATAAAAGTGGTATTAGACCCCTTCCCGACAAAGTCAAACCTATTCTGGATTGTCCGTTGCCGCAAACTGTAAAGCAACTCCAACGTTTCTTGGGTTTACTTAATTATTATAGGCGTAGCGTAAAGCAGGCCGCACACATGCAGGCTCCGCTGAATGAAATGCTTAAAGGTGTTAAAAACAAAAAATCCACCGCACTTGAGTGGAACGAGACACAAATAGCAACATTCGAGCACTGCAAACAACAGTTGGCTAATGCTGCCCTGCTGGCACATCCCGACCCCGAGGCCCAATTACTGCTTTTTTGTGACGCAAGCGACGTAGCAGTGGGCGCAACCCTGAACCAGTACAAAAAAGGGTCAAATGCTCTTGAATGCGAGCCCCTTGCATTCTTCTCAGCAAAACTCTCCCCAGCTCAACAAAAATGGTCCACTTTTGATCGGGAGCTTTATGCGATCTATTCTGCCATAAAACATTTTAAACACATGTTAGAAGGTCGCCATTTTGTGATTTTCACGGATCACAGGCCTCTAACATTTGCATTTAGGCAGAAACCAGACAAATGCACGCCCCGTCAATTGAGACATTTAGACCTAATTGGACAGTTTAGTACTGACATACAGTACGTAAAGGGGTTAGAGAACACACCCGCTGATATGCTGTCTAGAATCGAGGCGATCCAAATGCCTAGCGTTTTGAACTACGCTGAAATTGCAAGGGCACAGGAAACTGATACTCAATTGCGAAACTTGCTAAATTCAGAGACTGGGTTAAATCTAAAAAAAATTACCCTACCAGACTCTGATATTCAGTTAATGTGCGATGTATCGGGCAAAACTGCGCGCCCTTACATCCCTTCTCAATTCAGGCGAACTGCTTTTGAGATGCTTCACAACCTGGCACACCCTGGTGTCAGAGCATCCATTAAATTAGTAACAGCACGATTTGTCTGGAATACCATTAAAGCGGATGTAACGCGGTGGACGCGTGCTTGTATACCCTGTCAAAGAGCTAAAATCCACAAACACATTACTAGCCCCGCGGGTAAAATCGAAGTACCCGACAGGAGATTTGACCATGTGCACATCGATCTGGTCGGCCCACTTCCGCCTTCTCGTGGTTATACATATTGTGTAACAATGATTGATAGGTACACTCGTTGGGTTGAAGCTTGTCCAGTTTCCGATATTTCCGCTGAGACAGTGGCTAGGAATTTTTACACACACTGGATTGCTCGTTTCGGTGTACCCAGTAGGGTTACTTCCGATCAGGGAAGACAGTTTGAGTCCCGCCTATTCCACTCATTTACACAATTATTGGGTGCAAAACACATTCATACCACCGCCTATCATCCCCAGTCTAATGGTCTTGTGGAAAACTGGCATAGGACCTGGAAGGCTTCTCTTCAAGCCCATCTTACGGATCCTAGATTTGCCGATCGTTGGACGGACGTCCTTCCTACAGCTTTGCTTGGACTGCGTGCTGCGTTCCGAGAGTCGATCAAGGCTTCTACTGCGGAGCTGGTGTATGGCGTTCCTTTACGGTTGCCAGGGGAATTTTTCACACCCACCAGCGTCGACGTCAACGCTGCAGACTTCGTCCGTCGGCTGAAAGAGATTATGAGTGCCATTTCGCCTTCTAAGACAAGCAACCATGGTACTCGAAGTAGAACTTTCATTCCGCAAGATTTGCATAACTGCACTCATGTTTTCGTGCGACATGATGCTGTGCAACCTCCACTGAAGCCACCGTATGATGGACCGTACCCGGTATTGGACAGGTCAGAAAAGGTTTTTACTGTCCGAAAAGATAACAAGGACATTTTCGTCTCTATCGACAGGTTGAAACCAGCGTATATTGTGCAAGAACAGCAGCCACCGTTGCTCAGCAGCAAGCTGTCTGAGCCGAAACAGGAATCAAGCACAAAAGCTTTGCCTGTCCCAGCAACACCTGTACGACTTTTCCGATCAGGCCGCAGAGTTCATTTCAGGTACACTAAGTAGACCTGAAGCGGTAACGTTCCCACTGGAAAGGGGGTACTGCGGTGGCAGTGTCGGGCAAATTTCCTGCCTGGCCGCCGATTGCGAAAGCCACAGCAGAATGCGCACGTGGTGACGTTGGCGTGGTGACGATGGTCAGGATCTGCTGAGACAACTGAACCGTGCTCGCGCTATATAACCGTGGTATATAAGCAAGTGCTGCTGCGACAGCAAATATACCTGTTCTTAGTTAATAAAGTTTCCTAGTTTATGAATGCGTACTTATTTTTAAGTCTCTGCTCTAAGTTACCTGGATTAAGTTTAGACGGCGTGCTGGTTGTAAGATAAGTAAAACTCCAGCACCCGTACTATTTACAGCACGTAGAATTTTATAGATTAATCTTACAACATGACGAATTTCAGGAAAATGTGGGGCAATTAAACGAAAAAGTAGTGCAACAGAGTCACAGTTGTCATTGACATAACAAAACAATGGATGGCCTAGCTTACGTTTCTTATTATCAAAATGTGATTCATTGCATTTAATAGACATATTTTCAGCACCAAATGTTTCATTTAATTCCGAACTTTTACAATGATCAATATTTTGAAAGAACTGTAAGATTTGTGAACATTGCAAGCTTAAAATAACATTTATAATATGCAATAGTCGATCAAATATGCTTTGTTTGTTAAGCAAGCATATATCACTATTGCAAGTCCAAGAGGCACATCTGTCACCAGGCTGAAATAAATTCACAACTTGGCCTCCGCTGTTACATTCTAAAGTTTTATAATTTGTAGAAAGGTTAGTATAAGTAGATTCACTAAAAACATTTTCTGATGTTGAAGTATGAAGAGAACCTCCAAGTAATGCATTAAAATTGTCCTCTAAAACAGAAACCAACTTAACTTTTAATTTTCTACATCTTAGATTTTCTTTTAATAAGATAAATATTTTGCAAAATTTATTAAACTCTCAGGTAACTGCACATTTTACTCACAACCTTTTCTGCCTGCAATCACCTATCAACAGTTTCGCTATGTCCCAAGAATTTTAGAACTAAACATTGTTTATTAAAAATAAACAACTTAACCAAATTTTTACAACAACTTAATATTTCTACGACAACTTAAAAAAAATTCTATTTGCAGTAAATTCATTCTTTGAATTAATGTTATTATTTTTTTGTAATTTTTTTTGTTTGTTAAATGGTTTTGATGTTGCATCAGGGAACGTCTTCTTAATTTCATTTTATTTCTATGTTTTCTTAAACTGGCTTCCTGTTCCATTTTTCCGGAATGGAATTTTACTTTCGGTCGAATTTTAGTTTTATGCATGTTTTTTTGTCTGCATTACATTTTGTGAGTGTTCTGTTAGTTTAACATTCACACTTTTTGTGTACCCTTTTGGGTTGTGTTTTACACGAACAGACATTAAATAAAAAAATGGAGGCTCTTTGTTTACGATATAATCATCATTGGTATCAATCAAACAACAAATGCTTAATAAATGGTTAGCTAAACATTCAAGTGTTGTCATGGAACACAAGATAGCAGCACCTTTTCCATCTAAAGCTAGACATCCCCGAGAGTTTCGCTTGTATGAATCAAAACAATAATAATTTAGTTTAAATTTCATAACAGCAAACGTATAGCTGTTGCAGGTAAAAATACCTGTTGTGTGTTTATTCATTTCAAAAAAAGAATGTAAAGATGTAATCAAATTATTTACTGTACAACTATCCTCCTGTATATGTTTTATATTTTCATTACTACTATTCATTTCAATGTCTTCATAAAAACTAAATGTATCGTCATATAAATCAACTGTGTTAAAAACCTTATCAAAATTAAGGTAATCAAAACTAGCTTTTTTCTTTCAAATAATTGCATTTTTAGAAGATCTATACAACTGATCGCCAGTGTAAAATAAAATCGATATCATTTGAATTCCAACTGTCTATATCTTTTTTGTAGAAATAAGTTATAGCTACACAAGAAATAGCTGTACATTGTTTACCACGAGTGTCTAAAAATATTGCATCTTCTAGATCAATAGTACCTATTATTACCATGAGCTCATTTTGTGGAGTAATTTCCCTGTCTCCAATAACATATTTAACTGTATTTAGCAAATCTGTATTTCTGTTATTAAAAATTTTTTTTAATTCTTTTTCGTGGTCGACCTCCACCAAATAATTTAGAAATTAAGTTTGACATGTATATAGGGTGAATCTAGGGGTGATAGGGCACACAATGAGGAATCGTAATCACATAGCAATCTGGGATGAAAACGCAATTTTAACTTACTCGGTAATAATCACTTTTGGGAAAGCATTGAAGTGTCCGTCTAATTTCTTAACCAAGTTTCATAAACAATAGGCTCGTCTCCGAAAATTTCAACCATGAAATAAAATAAACTTTTTAAACTATCCATTTTAGTCTTCTGTTTGCGGAGAAAAATACATTAGTTTCTGACGAACAATGGTCCGCAAGTGCACTGTTGTTTCAGCACTTTTTCCGAAGTGATTATTAACAGCTATACGAAGACGACCCATGGTAGAATGATTTCTGGTCCCTAAGAACATAAAAATCGCCACCTTCTAACCACTCGCGCTCAACCTCCTGCCTACTGTTGTTTTCTAACACAAGAGTGGCTCCAACACCATGGAAGAAAGTGATAACTCGATCTGAAGCATGGGCAGGCTCGTCGTCTTTATGACAGTTAAGACCAGACGTTCCTCTTGGATAGTAGACTAACAGGCAAGCATTTGGTTGAGCAAGCTGCAAATCTCTAACAACGCCTGCGAATAGATGCTCTACTTCTGGCACCACAAGGTTCTACACGTCTATATAAAGTTTTCCCATATCTGTAGCTCCTACCTGCAAAAACCATTCACAACGCGGTCCTTTACATTTCCCCTTATGGCTTCCCGTTGTTGAGCCCTTTTTACAGTCTAGCCTACTTATAAAATTCTGAACTGCTGCCTTCTCAGAAACCCTTAGCTCGCTACGCTCTACACCTGGAAAAACAGCACAAAGGGCTCGAGAACTGGGATCAGGCATGCCCTGCTGCAGTAGGTAGAGCAGAAAAAGAAAAATTGTTAGTAAAAATGATAGGTTTAGCAATACAGGATTAGTAACAGATTCAGACACAGATAGAGGCTTACGGACAGATGCTGAAAGTGTTAGAGGTTTAGCAATTAGAGGTTTAGTTACAGATTTGGAAATGACAGAAACAAGTTGAGAGGTTATACAAGAACTAACTAGAGAATCAACCTAACATTGTTGTAAATCATTTTAGGCTGATCCCCAAAATGCTCTTGAGTCAATTCTCCCATCCACTACCTCCGCATATCATAGGCCATGACAAAACATTTTGTCTCAAGTCACTGTTGTTACTTCGCTTATAAAATTATAAAAATTTTACATACATAAGGAATAATCAAATTCAAATGATGATTTTTAAATTTAAGAGTTCTTTTAATTGCAGCAATATTTCCTGACTTTTCCCGTCAAAATAAAGATCATTTTTGAGGGCCAAGAAAAAAATATCTAATACAAATTTTTAGTTATCAGTGTTTTCACTAGAGAGCAAGAATCTCTCTTTTTTTTTCATTTTTCTTGCATTAAAAATTATTACTGCTGGAAATTTGCACACCGTACAGATTGGTGCCATTCTATTGAAAATTCTCGCATTTCCAAGATTCGGACTCTTTTCAAAAGTCGCAAATGCTTCCATTTTCATAAAATGGGTAAACCCCCCATTTTTTTGCAAATAAGCAAGGCATGGGTATATACCCATTTATAAATACAGTAAAAATTCGATGCAACGATATTTGTGGAAGTAAATAAAATTAGCGTTCTGTAGTGACCATTATATCTAGGAGAAATTATAGTGTACTGAAATTCGGCGGAACCACAAAATTTTATCGTTATAGAGGAAATTATTGTTACATCAAATATTGTTATAACTACCTCACCCACTGGGTATTTATTCAACCCAAATCTATAGTGAGAAATTCTCACCCATTTTTTCCCATAAAATCCTGGTAATTGTGTCCCAATTAAATGTACTTGTTTATTAATATCAGTGAAGTATTGTAAAATATAGATAAAAAATTAGGAGGGGGGGGACAGTCAAAGAAAACTATCTTACTTTATAATTTTTAGATCTATAAATAAAAATTTCTAATTTATACAG
The DNA here is from genome assembly GCA_038373885.1 of Cheiracanthium punctorium. NCBI lineage: Eukaryota > Metazoa > Arthropoda > Arachnida > Araneae > Cheiracanthiidae > Cheiracanthium > Cheiracanthium punctorium. Next base: position 25,912 of record JAWZYV010015527.1, read on the forward strand.
TAGCAATTAATATTTTTTAAGAAATCATTAATTATTTTTAATTATACAGGGTTACTGGTAACTCAACGTATTCCTGTTAAGGCGTGATAGGGGAGTCAAATCGCTAAAATTTTTACCTTCATTTGTAGTCGAAAATCAAGTTTATGAGAGAATTTAATTTTATACTTTTTTCTTGAATAGCACAAAGTTTGACACTCAAGGACTAATTATAAAAAACCTGCTAATAAAAGGGGTTTCATTTTTATTAATTATCATAGCTGAAACTCTAACTAAGCTAGCATAACAATAAGCAGTGTAAGCTCGCCATAGGAGGCCAGAGGGGGTCTGGCCCCACCGACTAACCTCCATATAAATCAAAGCTTCTTCCTATTGTAACACAGTTCTTTTAAAAATTTACCTTTACTGGAAAAATGCATGCAATGTTTCTCGTTTAATACAATCCATTAAGAAAAGTAAAGCGATGGATACGATTTTTTCCTATCTCTTTTTTTCTATTATGCCCTCTGACAACCGCATGCGGTGCCAGATCCCCCCAGATAGGGAGGCGATGGGCAGAGAGGGGGCGACTTCCATTTTTAGTGGGCCCCATTGAGAGGAAGTCCGACTTAACCCGGTGGTCCCCTATTTTTAAACCAATTCCAGAGGAGGGACCAACCCCCTGAAATTGGCAGCCCCAGAGGTATCGTTTAACAACTTGGAGGACATTGGAGCCACGACGGATATTACGTGCACCAACTCCCATTAGCGTACACGGTTCCACAGCAGTCGAGCCGAGAAGGGGAAGTCCCTCCTAAGCACTGGCCAAGCCGGTGCTGCCTCGTTTTTATGGGAACGGAGTTTATCATCCAGACCACTGCGGGACACCTATCTAAAGTATGCAATGGGCTATGTGCTTATTTGCACAGAATTCGGTGCATTTTCTCCGTTTATACTGGGTTTACACATTAAATTTATTTTAAATGTTTATATTGATTTTAAAATAAATAAATCATTTAAATATTATCAACAAGTAGCTACAAAGTACACAAGTACTAAATAAAAATTAAAAGTGGCAGTTTGATTATTAATAGAGTAGACATAAAATATCAGTATAATTAGGGTAAAAGATAGCAGAAGTTGGGGGGTTAAAAATTGTAGGAGCATTTTGGCTCATCACGTCTTACAAGGAATACGTCAAGGCCAATGTTCCCAATAGGGAACCTCAAATTAAACATTAATTGAAACTTTAAATTTATTCAATAAATTTTTTAACAATTCTAACTTCCAGTAGTTCAGCCTTTCATCCCTTGAGTGGGTCGATAAAATGAGGACCAAGCTTGCTTGGGGTCAAACACTGGGGGCTTCGCGTCAGGTTGACCACCTAGCCGAGGCATATGCATCCGCACCCCAGAGCCCATGGTTGCTAAGGCGCCGTTGGGCAGCACAGGCCTTGGCCCAACACCTCCTAGATAAAGAAAGCCTAACAACTCCTACGTCACCAAGCTTTGACGTCATCATTTGGCCTACACTTAAAAGTTTTATTTTCACAAAATAAAACTATACAAAATTTCTGGTGAATTTACTCATGACTAACAATATTTTAATAATTTGAGATAAAAAATATAATTTTATGAAAAATGGCAGTTTTTAACCGTGACGAATTAGATAATATGATCAGGAAATAGATCGAAATGAATAATTTTGTATGAGACAGGTATTATAATTTTAATTCTTTATTTAAGATATTTTCTAATATTTGTAGCATCCACCAGAAATTTTAAATAGTTTTACTTTGTGAAAGTAAAACTGTGATGACGTCATTACTTGAAGGCCTAATGATGACGTCAAAGTTTCAGTTGTTAGGCTTTCTGTATGTAGGAGGTGTTGCTTGGCCCCGCAGAGGGGCTTTTGCGCCAATGTTTGACTTTGATTAACTTCCAGTAGTGTTATTTAAAATCGAATGTCTCGTACGTAACAAACAGCCTTGTTCCATATTCATCATTTAATGATACAGTTCTAAAGTTTTGTGAAAATACCTCATAAATTCAGAGCAAAATCTAATGAAGGTACTTTAAAAATACCTTTTTAATTAAAAAAAATATTTGGTCGAACAAAATGAAACTTCATAGGAATCTAGTTGAAGTGCTATATAAAACATTAAAAATAGTTGCAAACCTTCTTATTGATATTTAGACATTGAAAATGTATAAATATATAAAAATTTTGATGTGAAATGCCCCGTACGTAACACGTGAATACTGCGGAATCACCCCTCCAGATTAAAAATCGGGGGAGGGAAGGCAGTAAAAAAAAAAAAAAAAAAAATCTCAAATGAAATTATACAATTTTAATTTTTCCCCCTCTATCAGTGAATTAGTGAAATAATACAACAAAATTTAAATATCGCTATCGAGATTTAAAAGTATCAATAGCAACAAAGGATTTCGTCGTACAAAATCTATCACCAATTTTTTAAATTAATAACATATTTCTATTTATAATTATAAAGAAGACAGCAATTCTTACCTTTTGTATTTAATATAATATGATTTTAATAAATAAAGTATTTTCTAAACAATAAATAAAGCTGTAAGCAATAATAATACAAGCGAAGCCGGGACAAGCATGCAACAGCCAAAAGCACTGTATTCATACTCCCTGCCATGTTACTACGTCAACGAAGATGATTTACGTATTTATACGCGGGAATTAAATACTCTCCACTTTAAACTGCATTAAATTAAAAAAAAAACGAGTTTTCCCAAATAAACGGGCGACGTTATTCATCGAATTTAGCACGATTAAAATCATATATTAATTTTTTTTTTAAATTGTTATAGCAGATTCCGAGATCCAAATGATCCCCAAAACTATCCTGAGATCCTGAAATCCCCAAAACTATCTGTAAATATGTGTAGCAGTAATTTGGACGGCTGGCTGGTTGATGTTGGCTGCGTCACTCGTAGAACTGTCGTTCTCCATGATTATTTCTGTTTTGCAGTAGAAATATTTTAAAGGTGTACTACAACGGCAAATTCATTCTCCAGACTAGCTTTAATAGTCTTATTTTAAAATCAGTTTTTTTTATACATATATATATACACTCATGCAACCGTTTTCATTATGCTCTTTCTAAAAAATTTTCCCACGCCGCGGCGCGCCGCCGCCGCCAGGTTACTGAGGTCGTTACGCCGCTGCCGCAAAATTCTGTGCGGCGCAGACCTCTATGCTGGAATAGTACGTAATTTTGCGGGGTTGAAATTGAGAAAAAAATTATTACAATTTATTTTTTTATTACAATTCTACTCTGTCTTCCCAATCATCAACTGAGCAATTTTTTTTAAATTTTTTTTTTTTTTTTTTTTTTTTGCATAGCTGCCAACCTTTCTTACCTTAAAACAGGAAAATCAGAGTAAAAAAAAAAGATTTCCTGAAAAAAAAAACAGCAAGATTTTTTGGAGTCTAGTTTAAACTGTACAAACTAGAAAGAACCTGAAATTTTCTGAATTTGCTCGTTTTTGGGAAAAGCTGGTTAGAAGCAGCATCGGCTTGTTTTGGCCCAAGTAAGGATTCACAGCTTTATTGCTAAATTTTGCAAATCATTTTTTTCTTTTTTCATCCACCAAGATTTCAGAAGATTCAATTCTCGCGCATTTATACGTTTTAATTATTCTGAATTAGGAAACATCTTTCAAAATCATGGGCCTGCATGATCGGCAGGTGAATAGTGTTTTATTAAAAATTCTGTAAATAAGTACTCGGCATTAACTAATATGTCAAAAGCAGTCAAAAATTAATTTTAAATTTTACTACCAACTTGCTTTTTTAGTACTTCAGACTTTTTTTCATGCTTAACAAATGAGCAAATGTGTAATAAGGCAGCTTGATGCCACTAGCCGGTTTATGCATCTAGGTACTGCCGAATGAGTGAATCGGGAAGTGGATGAAAACATGGAAAGAAGAGCTCTTTCTCTCAAAAGCCCCAATCTAGGGACCAGATAAGATCTGTGACAGTTCAGAAAGGCTGTGCTTAAAATGTGAAATTAATTAAAATCTTCACACTTCTTACTTTAAAAATATCCTATGTATTAATTTTTTTTTTTAATTTAGCAGTATGTACGGAAAAAAGGAAGGAAGTAAAAAAGGGAAGATTTAATCTCCCTGCAGGAAGACAGAAGAAAAGTTCAAAATCAGGAAGTCTTCCTGGAAAACAGGAAGAGTTGGCAGCTATGGTTTATGTATCTTAGCCAACAATACGTGAATCAATAATTAAAAATTTTATTTTAAAGTTTTATTATTTTTCAAATTATGTTCCATTGGGAGTCTGAATCAAGCATTATAATCTAAGTTTTTCACTAACATCCTAATCTCCAGTTGAGCTCAAACATTTTATACAAATGTATCTTAGCGAACAATCACGAAAATTAACTATAAATGTTTTAATTTTATATTAAATTTTTTTTAATCCGCGGTTTTAATTATTTTACTAAAATTAGATCAAAACTATTAAACGATTCATTGGATTTGTTCTCTTTTTCGCGTTCTTTTTTTCCGCAACCAAGAAATAACGATTAGTAATATTAATGTGTCTATAATTTTCATATTTCCATAAAAAAGAATATTTTCGTCAAGTGCTTTTGTATTCTCTACCAAAATTAGACTAGGAAGACGACTGACTCTTTACCTTATCTTTTTTACATTGAAAAGATATTTAAAAAAAATTCCTTCACGGAGAGGAAGTGATTTGGAGTACCTTGAAAAAGAACTATACGGGATCAAACAGAAAGCTTTATTAACTGCAGATTTTGAAACAATGGAGTTTCAGATCAAGTGTGAATGTGCGCCTAAGAACAGTGAGAGGAAGACTGCTGAAATTTCGATTCCGCGGCTACAAAGTTCGCCCAGTACAATGACTGACCCAATTTCAACAGAAAAAGTAATTGGCGTGGGCAAGGGATCATTCACTATGGACTGTCAAACATTCGGAAGGGTTAATTTTTAGTGAAGAAAGTCAATTTTGTATTTTTCGTAACGAAAGCAGTGCCTATTAAGACGAGGATGCACTCATGAGGAATTCAACCTTCAGTGTCTGAAACCCGCAGTAAAGTCCTCTGTCCATTTCTCATGTCTTCCGCTCCGCTACAGGAACAAAGGGGACATTGTTGGCGCCAGTTTTACGACTTTCTAATCACTTGCAGTGTTGACAAAAGATAAATCTGTTAAACCGCAAACCCCGCTCCCAAACACAGTGGAAAATTAGCAGATGTTTCACTTCCGTTCAGCGTTTTTCAGTCGCATTAGAATACATTATAGTAACTCGAAGTGGACAGAGGGCTTAAAGCACCTTACGAAAGTAATATCATGGTTCTGCGTACCTTCTTGTAGTTCTGGAAGACTTTACATCAGGTATGGGCAGCCTTTGGAAAGTTGCGGGCCAAACATTAAGATTGTTATTAAGTTGCGGGCCGTATATTTAAGATTAATTTGGGATTTTGATTGGTTTATATGGGTTTTATATGGAGTTTTGATATGTTTCGTTGGCCGGATCGAAAGTCGGAACGGGCCACATCCGGCTAGCGGCCGGAGGTTGCCCATGTGTGCTTTGCATCCTGAGAGGGCCAATGTAAGCTACGGATTAAACTGAAATACTATTAAAAAATATTTCTATTACAGCGGGTATTTTGGGGGGATTAGTCATGGGTTTTTATAGGAAGACTAGCAGCGTGGCCCGGCGTTGCTCGTGCAATGGAAGAGAAATGCCCATTGACTGTAAATTTAGATTGTAAAGGGAAAGAATGTGAATCTTCCCGCTGCATCGAAAAAAAAAGAACACGGTACCTGACAGCGTACAGAGATTACCGGGAATTGGACATGGCTAGGCTCCTCCCCTTCTACCTGTCTGTGTTCTAACGGTCATTTATCGCTAATACCTACGCAACTACTAAAAACAAATAGAGTCCAGTCGTCTGTATGAGATTGTAAAAGGAAGGAATGTGAATAATCCCGCTGCAATGATAAAAAAATGACATGGGACTTCCCGCTTCAACGAAAAAAAAAATGAAAAGTACGGTCGCCTTTTAATCTCATCTTTCGAGATCTTTGCAGAAAAAAATCATATAAATAATTTCTAATCCATAAATAATAACAAAATGACTTGCTGAAAATTGTCAAAAAAGTGTAATTCTCGCAAAGTGCCTTTAAGAAAACTTCCATCTATTCGGTCAGTGTCCTCCCCTCATACACACACGACAAAAAAGAATACCTTCCTAGTTGTCTTGGAAAAGCGCTGGACTGAAATTCTTTTCTACCTACCTACCTTCCGCTCCTTCCGGAAAAAAAAGTCTTGCGACTTTTTTTTCTGAAAAGATCATAGGTTAAAAATATCATGTAAAGTAATCTAATCAACATTTCTGCACGGTTCAAAATTTAATAGAGGGGAATAGATGTTTTATCAACGGTAAAAACATGGAAAATTTTTGCCGATTACATCCTCCAAAAAAAGTATTCGAGCAAGAGAGAAATTTCCTATTTTAGATTTGCGAATAATAATTGAGTTTTTGAAAAACTTACAACTTGATAGAAATATGGAAAGTCATATTTATAAATAGCATAATTCATATTCTATGATAAGTAATTTTTAATATACGAAACCAGCGTAGGAAATTTCTCTCTTGCTCGAATACTTTTTTTGGAGGGTGTACATTTTTCGATGCGTGAGTTTAAAAATGAGAAACACTATATTTTGCTGAAAACTGGAATTTCTTTTAAAAATTCCTAAAAATCTCCAAACTTAAGTACGATTTTGTAATAAAGTTATGAAGTTTATTTGAAAAAGAAAACCCGCAGTTTCTGATGATATAAAAAATATAGCTTTTGGACGAAAATTAGCTCATAATAACGAAAAATGCTCGAAAACGGGACAAAACATAAAACACCTTAAAAACTATTAATCCGATTAATTTCATGTTTTCGACATTAGCTTTCTCTTGTCCTATTTAGTCAGTGTGTCAAGTTTGGTCTAGATCAAACGAACGGTCTACATGCCTATAGTGAACAAAAAAATAACTAACGGACAGACAAGATTCCTCTTTTATATCGATTGTGCTCTATGTGGTCTATTTAGTGGCCTAGTCACTAAATTCCATTCCCGCAAGAACACGGAAAGTGAAGCAACATCCGGCCGTGTTCGGGAGGGTGAACACCTCTTTAGGCTGGACTGCTGTGGGAACGTGCACGCTTAAACCAAACGAGCGAAATTCGATCAGTCGGAGCGATTTTTGGCGCAGTTTTCAAAAGTGCGCTTCTCCTTTAGGGGCGTTTTTCGATCAGAAGAGCGGAGCAAAATATAACAATAAGCGAGTAGGGAAATTCTCAGAAAAAAGACTACTTAAAGAGCACTTTTGCTGAAATACTAGTAGGTTTTGATGGAAACGGATCGCTCCCCAATGTATCGTTTTTTCTGTCTTTGCTTTAAGGGTGTGTACGCTAATGGGAGCTGATGCACGTAAAATCCGTCGTGACTCCAATGTCCTCCACGTTCCAACGATACCTCTGGGGGTGCCGATTTCAGGTGGTGCTTGGTACCTCATCTGGAATTAGTTCAAAATTAGGGACCAAGAAGCAGACCGCTTCGGGGGCAATGGCACCTATTTCCATGGATAGACGAGTACTACCCATGGACACGAGAACAACGACAACAACAACATGCTCTATGTGATTGTTCAAAGGTAGGCCAGGCATAGTTTGAAGACAGTACAATGAATAGGATGAATTGGCCAAGACAATCTCAATATCTTAATTCGATAGAGAATGGCAGAAAATTGGTTATGATATTAAAAAATCTGCTTTAAAAAGAAACATGATTTTAGTGAGCTTGACGTGAGAGCGTTAATATTTCCCTTTAACCTTGTTGTCACGAAAGATCTTTTTGTGAAATTGGCACATTCCATGCCAAAAAGATGTAGAGTCATTATTAAAGCAAAAGAATGGCCGTAAAACATTGATTTTCAAACATGCAAACATGCAATTTTCAAAATCCATATTAAATTTACCTTATTTGTAACTGTTTTCTTTATTGTACTCCTTATAATTCTATTCTGCATTGTTTTATTCTCTAAATATTACATATTCTTGAGTTCAGAGAGCTGTACTTCTAAAAATACTTATGGCGTTAAAAAACTAGTAATAAATATGAAATCAGCATAAAAAATTGTATCAGAAAAAAATAAAAATAAGGCAAAACGTAACTGTTCAGGACTTTTACCACCACTGCTTCTTTATCCCAACTTACAAACTGTAAATTCTACCATTTACTTGTTGAAAAATGTTGATTGGTGGACCACTTATGCCCCGAAAATGGCAAGTTGGCCACCTCGACTGGATTTATTATTTTTTACCACAATCAAAGCTTCGGATTTTTAACAAATATCTCTGTTCATATAGGCAACTGTTGTGAAACTGTATGGAAAAAAATCCCCTTTTGTCTCTTACAGCAGGTGCAGTACTACTTGAAAGTCAAATTATGCTAAAAAGCTCTGTCCCACTAACCCCACCTTATCTATTTTTTTCACGGAAATCTTTCTCCCATCATCTTAATAAGGTGTCCTACAAATTTCGTATCATTCTGACCAATAGTTTCTACAGCACACCGCTCTAAATAAGAAACTTTAGTTATGAGCACCCTGTAAATACACGGAGGGGTCGAAATTTTGACTTTTTTTTTCTAGTAATTGGAACATGTATTTTCGGACTTGTGTGCTTCGTTTCAAGTATCCGTTTATAAATCCTCCTCGAGAAAAGTGGACAGCAGAATGAAAGTTTTTACTACCTCAGAGAAAGGAAATTAAACAACCAGGGTATGAATGGGAATTGAACCCACGACCATACGCTTAGGCGATTGGATTGGATTAGGGCAGTCTCGTAGTAGCAAACGTCCATCGGTTCCTGAAATGTCGATCATGAGTTTGAGAGGAAGCACATCAGAAGCCATGCAAGGTTCTTGATCGCATTGAGGGGAATTTACATCTGCTCTTGCTCTCGTTTGTCCGCTCGGAAATCGTGGGGTAGATCATCGACAAGGAGGAAATTTAGGCGTAAAGTCGAGGCAAATAGCAGCTTTCTTATCCCGGAAAAGCTAACCGCTGCAACTTAAGAAATAGAACCTATGACCTTTGTTGAAATTGAACTCGAAGAAAATTTGGGAAAATCGAAGTATTACATATTGTCTTGTTTATTTCTTTTAATGTTTCAATTTATCCACATTTTCATACGCGCATATATTTATTTTTATATACTTAATATAAAAAGCGTAACGTGACTGAACATTTTGGGGGCATATTAGAGGTTTTTCTTATTGTATTGAACATTGCTTGCAAAAACTGTGGGGAGGGGGACAAGTTTTTAAGAAATATTAGGGAGATTTAAATATGTAATTACTTCTAAAGGAATCTTAATTTCAAAATCCATTTTTATTTAGTGTTCATGGAAACTGAATTTCGGGGTACATTAACTAACAGACATCAGACTACTACACAGCTACTTTTAATTGATTATTAAAAGTTATATGGATTATGATTACACTTAGTTTTTAAAAAGATTATGCTGTAGTCAATGTTAAATTTGTAAAAAATTCAGTAACCTTAACAACAAAATGTAATATTAAAAACATAGAGAATAATGCAAAATGAATATATCTATGAAAAATCCATAATTACCATATTCACACTGATTACAGTAATTCCGACTAATCGGACTGAAATCTGCTTAGACCTTAAAGTGATAGAACACCCTCTCAAAAAACGAAATTTCCTACTTTAGCTTTCCGAGTAATTAATTAGTTTTTGAAACATTAACATAACTTGACAGAAATAGGAAAATTTGTAGTTATACGTAACCGAATTTATATTTTATGATACTAATTTTTGGTATACGAAGCCAACGTAGAAAGTTTGACTTTTACAAGAATACTTTTTGAGAGGGTGTACAAAATCTCATAAAAGTATCAGTTAACACACCAAAATTAAGGTAAAAAAATTTTTTACACCTGAAAAGAGTAGTTCGCGAGTCCGTCTAGCTTTTAATTGACAAGAAACTAATTTGTCAACAATACCGGGTACTATTAATATCAGTGGTTCAACTAAAATTGTTCTCACTCAGTAAAAATTCTCTTGGATATATACTTTATTTTCGATTACTTTAAATGAACATTAATTTTATGCAATATATACAAACATGGGATTTAATTACGCTTAGAGCCATCTCTACAATATAACCTCTCGGTAAGGCTGCTTAAAACAGTCTCTCTTTCATTCAACACGCATTCGTACAGATAATGTGGCGACGCAACGCCCTCTACAACATTCTCTCAATAATTTCTTCACATACTCCCCACCTGTACTCTTGGTGAAAGAGTACACACAATTAAACTAATTATTTTCCAATTTTTGAATGAAGATTAACACTTCATGAAAAAACGTAAAATAAATGAATTGAGAAACACAAAATTCTAGACATAAATGCAAAAAAAATTAAAAATCTCAAATTTTAAATAGTAATAATAATGAATTATTTAAATGACATTAAATCCAAAATAAAAGTTCTAAAAATTCCAAATGTTCAGTTCAAAGTTCGAAAAATTATCAAAAATTAAATCTCAAAAGGATACAGCAGCTGGACTGCTCTTCTCAACTGCTCCTTGGGCGTGCGAACGGTACAAGCTCGCACATGGCCATCTGTACCTATGACCACTTCTTCTATCACTCCCTTATTCCAGAGGAGCTTGGATTTCTTAGGTCCTTCCACAAGTACAATGTCCCCGGATTTAAGATTTTGTTACGATGAAGGATTTGTAAAGTTGTGAGCACTCCGCAGCTGTAAAAGGTACTGGTCTTTCCATTTACTCCACAATTGTTTCAACAGTCTGGACTGGTGTAACTTCCGTCTATTTAAGGTTTCTCTATTAGCAATTTTACTCAAGACTTCCAGGAAATGTTCCGGGAGGTCGTTGTCGCGTCCTGGGAGTAAAAACTGGGAAGGTGTGAGAGGCCGTGGCTCACCCAACTCATTCATTTCATATGTAATGGGTTGATTGTTTATGACATATTCTATCTCAGTCATTATAGTCGTGAGCTCTTCCAAAGTTACAACAGCTTTGCACAGTATTTTTTTGAGAGGGCCTTTGATGCTCTTCATCAACCGCTCCCAAAAGTCTCGAACATTCAGGAATGTATTTCCATGTGAGGCCCTTAGATGTTACGAATTCTTGAACGCTTGGATCAATGCTAACCTTCTTAAATCCCTTGATAACCTCACATGTACTGCGGAAACTTTTCGCATTGTCTGAATAGAGTACTTTTCAGCTACCTTTTCTTGATAAAAAACGCCGAAGGGCGAATATGAAGCTTTTTGCTGATATGTCCGATATTATTTCACTGTGCACCGCCTAACCGTTCGGAGTTTTCCGTGGTTTTCTCCGAAACTTGGCGAAAATGTGGGTTAGGAACCCTTAGAAAGACCCCACGGAGGGCACCCCACCCATCGGCCTAGAGCCCACGCGCAACTAATTGGCCGTAATCCCACAAACAAACAAACAAACAGTGTGCACCGCACGCGTAACAGCACACGTAAATAAGGCTATATACACTTTCTTAAATTTTTTTATCTTCTGCCTTAATAGTTATAGCTCCCGTAAAATCAGTGCCTACAACTGCAAACAACGATTCTCGAAAACACGATCCTTTCGAAGTTCATCTGTGATATGTTGGGCAGGTTTGAGTGCATTTTTTGTACATCCAAGGCTTGTACTGATAACATTTTTAATTACTTGTCTACCTCTTGGTATCCTGACGTTATTTCAAATTCTGGCTAATATTGTTGTAACTCCCGAATGAAAATAATTTTCATGTTCACTTATCATTACTAAATCAGTGAACTTAGATATCGCTGGATATGATATCTAAGCGATATTGGTAATATCGCTGAATGTTTCTCATTGTAAAAAAATTCCGCTTGCTCTAAACGACCTTTAACACGCAAGATTCCTTTGTCTTCTAAATACGGTACTAAACTGTAAAGTTTCGATTGAGTGGATACTGGCTTGTTTTCGTTTAATAAGTGAATATCGGAGCAGTAATTATCAATTTGCACTCTTCGAATCCAGTATTCTTCAGCTTCTTTGATTTCTGCAGCAGTCAGCGGTCCACTCTCGCATGTCTTTTTTCTTAGCTTGGCAACAAATCGCTTCACCCAAGCTGTGACTCTAAACAATTTTCCTAAATTGCTGAATTTACTTTCATCTAAGATTACTTCTGTCTGTGGAACAATTGCATGAACGGAAGTAGTTAGCCTTTCTAGTTTTTGCTCTTGGGTTATTCTTCAAATTTTTGTCGTGGCCACTGATCCTCACTATCTCTTAACCAAATTGGGCCGTACCACCAAACACTATCGGTTAACAATTTATGTGAACTTTCACCACGTGTTAACTTATCTGCTGGATTATCTTACCCTGGGCAACGTTCCCATCTATCCGATGATGTACAGTCCTGAATTTCTATCACTCGGTTCGACACAAATTGCTTCCACTCTCGCGCCAAACCCTTTATCCAACACAAACAAATTTCTGAATCTGTCCACAAAAGCACTCTGTCTACCAAACCGTAAAACACCTTTGACAAATACTTCCATAACCTTGCAGCAATTAAAGCTCCCATCAACACTAACCTAGGGAGGGAAAGTTTCTTCAACGGCCCTATTCTACTCTATTGCTTTGACATCATAAATGACGTACTGACTTCTCCTCTCAGATTAACAAACCTAAAATAGGCCACCGCTCCAAATGCAACAATAGACGAGTCGCTGAAAATATGAACCTCAACCGAGTCCTTTTCTCCCACCATCTTTGAAAAACAGCATCTTTCCATTTTCATTTCACCTAATACCTCTATCTCCGCACACCCCTTTTTCCACTTCGACTGTAAAACTTCCGGCAGTTCCGAATCCCAATCTAAACTTCTGTCCCAGATTTCCTGCATAAGGGTTTTAATTCGCTCAACAAACGGTGAAAGAAATCGGATTGGATCGAACACCTTAGCTGGTGTACTCAAAACTGACCTCTTAGTATTTTCCAAAAATCTGAAACTTTCCAACAACGACGTAACATCTATTCTCAAGATATCCTCTTCCAAATTCCAAACTAACCCCAACACTTTTAACATATTATCTTTCTCCAAACTATTTTCTTCACATAGCTTCCACAAATCACGCAACTGTTTAGAATTCATGTGTAGTTAAAACTCGCAACACTCAAAATAGATACCGCTTCTGAAGATAAATTGAAAGCTGATTAGACATCATCTGCCCATGACACGAAATCGTCAGCATACAAGGAACTATTAAGCATTTCAAAACAATCTTTATTCGTGACTTATATGACATTTAATGGTGGCACTCAACAAGAATGGCGAACACTTACACCCAAATACTACACGATTCATTTGCATAACCTTATAGTCCTCGGTATCGTCATCGGGATACGCAACCATCTTTCATGCCACAAAAATTTCAGATATTTTTTATCTTCCTCAGCTATTCGAATCATTAAAAAGGCAATCTCAATATCACCACAAAATCCAATCTTAAATTTCCGAAATCCAAGAATGATATCTAATACATTAGGATTTAAATTCGCCCCTTGGTCCAAACAATCATTTAACGACAAATTTCCCTTTGTACAACTACTGCAATTAAACACCATACGGACTTGAGTACTTAGTTTATCTTTGCGTACAACTGCTCGAAAAGGCACAAAATAACCCTCTCTATTTTCACAACACTCCCGTATAATATCATGTTCCTTCTGGTATCTAATTACTTCCATTAACCCATTAAGGACGGAATTATTTCAACTCTTTAAAAATTTACACCCAAACTAAATTATGTTCTTTGATACTACTAGAATGCAAATATACTGTTTTTATAGATCAGATGTCAGATTTAGAAAGTATAGCATGTGACCATATGGTTACACTAGTCTTTCGTATGAGCAAAATAAGCAAAAATTTATTATTAGTTTCATTTTACTTGCAACTAATAAGAGATTATAAACAGGTCAATGAAACATAAAAAAATACAAAATTCAACCTCCACTGACATATAAAAATATTATTTAGTATGATATTTAACAAAACAACCCACACAAAGTCCCACATCACATTTTTTACATTGTGTACGTCCTACAGATTTACATAGTTCTCCGGCACATCTTCTTCTCTTGTTTTCTGGTACATTTTCAATAAAATGATCCATTCGATCATATCTGATATCCGCTAGTACACGACCACTACTTTTGGATGTAGAAGGGCGCCCCCCTCCTTTTGGAGTGTTCTGATATCGAGTAAGGTACTTCTGCACAATTTTCCTCCGAAAGTCAAGCTGGGATATGTCGGATCCTGTTTCTCTTTTGATTATCCATGAATTGTTGACACAAACATCAATTAACCAGGTAAATATGCACCACCACCATTTTTACCTCGAATGCCAATTCTATATGCCGCAATGTTGGCATCCATTTAATCTGTTCCACCCATGTATTTATTATATTGCGCTATGGCATTCGGTCTTGGAATTTTTATTCTCTTTTTCGCAGCTTGGGAATAGCGATCAGCCGTAGTGAGAGGAGATATGCCATGGACATTTGAAGCCACAGTTACAACTGAGTTATCCATCCATATAGTAATAATGATATTTTCATCCCGGCTGTAAGCATATTCATATGATCCTCTTTCTTTCTTTTTCATAGATTCTGGCTTACTTATAGGACAGCACTTAGGCACTCGATTCTTACGTATAGTTCCTGTCCCTTTATATCCACATTCCTCGAGGTGTATTAGGAGATCCATTCCGATGAATAAGTTATCAAAATAAAATCTATATGGAAGTAGTTTCAAATTATCTGAAAAATCGTCAACCATCTGCAACATTGGAGCTACTGCTTTTCCATACTTTTTCCTGATAGTCAAGTCTGGGATTGGGAATAGAACCTTGATATACCTCAAAATTTATTAAGTATCCATTCTTTTTGTTCAAGCTCCAGACTTTGTAGCCGAAGCGTATTGGTTTACCTCTTAGAAACTGTTTACAACCGTGTTGCCCATAATACTCAACCATGCTTTCATCATAGTTAAGTTCACGCTCTGGTTTGAAATTATTCAACAAGCGTGAGTTGATTCTGTTCATGAGAGGCCTAAGTTTACATATTTTATCCGCTTTTTCAAGGTTGCTTTTATCCGAACAATGCAGAAATCGCATAACTTGAATAAATCGATCACTTCGCATTGCATTATACACCATGCTGTTCCTCATGTCATCGGACGAGTCCCAGTAACACTTTTTTCCTGGTAATTTATTGTAACCAGAGAGAATTAGTATTCCCAAGAAACATTTCATTTCATCTGCTGTTATATCTGGACATGGACAGTTTCTCCAGGCAGCATATTTATTTGATTCAATGACTAAAAAATCAATAATGTCATCATCAATAAGCATTTCAAATAACTCGGTACATGACTTATTTCTATAAACAGAGAAATCAGGAATCGGAAAAATTGAATCCTTTTCCAGTATATCATCTTGTGACCAAATAAGAACTTTCTGTTCAATTTTCCTTTTCTTTCGACTGTTTGTTTTTGGCTTAGAACCATTTTCATATTCATTGGTCGTCTCGTCCTCTATATCCTCATTTCCAATTCGACGACCATTTGCTAGAACTGCTTCTGCAGGTGCTCTCAACTGCCTTCCAGTTAGATTTTCAATAAAACCCCCATTATCTTCATCAGCTGAATCTTCATCCGACACATAATGTACTTATGGGGGTTCGAGGTATACATCACTAAGATCAAGATCATCATCTTCAAGATGATCTAGTATTTCTTTCATAGGTAAACTAAAAAAAAAACCCAAATTTTTCATAAATATTTTTCAAAGATAACAAGTATTTAAAAAAATATCGAAATTCATTCAATTACCCTCCCCCCTTTTTAAAAAAAACTTGTTCCTGATGGGAGCTGTAGACGTGGAAACTTACTATAATGGCATTATGGGTCAATTATTTGCCATTATATAACTTTACAACAATATATACGCCACGATTCTAATACATAAGTTGCAATATTAAATGCTCCAAGAAAGATTGAAACAACTATTGTTTTTATGAGTGACTGTAAAATACTTCTAAAAATTCTATAACTATATTAAAAACTAAACTTAATACTATCTTAAAAACGAAACTCAATACTATCTTAAAACTTAATAACAAATTCAAATTTCATGGCAATAGGGCCAAGTAGACAGGCAAAACTGGAGAAATTAAAAAGCTGTTTAAAAATGACTATACAGAAGACTAGTGCAACAAAATGGTAACACAATATTATAACTAACATTTAACATATAATTATTATATATATAATTTGAAAAGCAATATATTACTGTTCTTTCATGTTTCAAAGATAAGAATATGCTAAGTAAATTTTTTTCAAAGCAAGCTATGAAGCAAAAAACTTTACTTACCTTTTCTTTGTCGCCATTTTGTGTGCAAACGTTCTAAGAACAGTTTTCAATATTCTACCACAAAACTAAAAAAAAGTTGGACAACTAACGCCATCTATAATTGATTGACTCAAGTATTAGCAAGTCGGAAATTGTAATACATTCACTGGTTTTAGATTATGTGGATACAGAGAAAATAAAAAGCAAATCATTGTTTGTTGTGACCATATGGTAAAGCTGCTCTTTCACGAAGCTTTTCTCTTTTAACTCTCTCCGCACTTTATTAAATTGCCCTTCTGCTAAATCAAAATTGTCATTTAAATCCCCTGGATCCCTCTTCCATATCAATCTTGTCTCATATCTATTATCGACAAGTTTCAAATTCTCTTCAAATCGCTCAATGATCTGCGTATCATTATCACTTTTTTCAGATTCACAAACTAAACCAAAACTCTCTATTCCCACAAAGTACGAATTTTTCCAGATAAATCCTCTTCACTATCGCAACTACTTTCTATAAACAACCCTGCTGAAGCATTTCTTCCTGTTCGCATATTACTTTTATTTCTCTCTTTAAATGTACCGCTCAACGTCCAACCAAACACTGACTCATATAACATCAAGGATGTATTTATACGATGCGTTCTCCCAATCAAAAAAAATTCAAGAAATCATCCCGATCCGAGTCGCGCAAATTTTTGGGGTTTGTAGTGCTTCAAGGGTCAATAAGTCACCGCTACATCTTTTCAAAGTTATCTGCTTTCTTTATCGCTCCGTACCCGATTGATTCTGAGATGCAAAAGTGAAGATCTTTAGTTTTTCTATTCCTACGGTTTTTAATTTAGCCCTTTCAGCAATGGTTTCACAAATATAAGATCTCTCGGATCCCGAGTCGCAAATAATTCTGACATCAAATGAAAGATTATTATTTACAATTTGGGCTCATGGGGTTTGATAGTACATTTCTTGTGTTGGAATATCAGTTGCCGAACTTTCAGAGAAAAGTGAACTGACGTTGGTCTCCGGTATTTTTGATTCATCTTTACTCTTACTAGCGTCAGTATCACAGAGGCATTCTAGATGCGATTGTGAGTAACACAAATTACATTTAACCCATTCGATTCGACCCATTACGATAACCCATTCGATTCTGCAATCGAAATATTCGATTGCAGAATGGTTTTTTATGCCTCTTTTTTCAACACCTTTTACACTTAAATTTATCATATAAGGCTTTATGTCGTTCAGCAAGCTACAAATTACACTTTTTCCATTCGTGATCTGGGGAACAGAAATCACAGACTTTTTTTCTACTACCGTGTTTAAAGTTGACAGAATATATTCTTTTTTTGTTAGCGTAATTTTTTTTTAAATATTTATCAAAACTTTTCTCTACGTTTCTGGAAAAATTTGAATGGTTAAAGCAAAATGTCTTTTCTCGAGCTTCCAGAGGCGGGGTTAGGGGGGTCATAACCCCCCCATGAGGAATTTTTTGCCATATAAAATGTATATTCTTCACTCCCTCATCACACACATGTATGCATATATGTGAGTTGCAGTAGTGGTAACCCCCCCCCATGAAAAATTTCTGGCTACGCCCCTGCGAGCTTCAATTTCTTTCTTTACACATGATAATGAATTTCCTACCATTGCTTCATTATCGGAGTTTTGCCGATTAAAAGCCAATACCAAATCATGTGTGATACTCTTGTATAAAATGGGTAATAATAATGTATCATAAGAATTGATGTCAACCTTTAACGTTTCAAGGCATCGTATTTGAATAGTGATTTCATCATATAATTTTCTTAAAGCGGATACATCAGTAGATTTTCGCACTGGTTCTAAGGAAAGTAACACATTCATATAAGTACTAATCAATAAATCAGTTTTTCCAAAACAATCCGTTAAAATGCCAATTGCTTTTTTATAATTGTCAGCTGCCAGAGGCAATCCACTTATAGCTGTTAATGCTGAATCAGTAAGTAAACTCTTCAAGTAATTAAATTTTTCCACTTCACTACCATTTCTATTATTGTGGATAGCCGCGGTGAATTGTGGCCAGAATTCATGGAATTTTGAGATGTCCCCATTAAATTTCTCTAAATTAATTAGAAGTCTTGTGTTGCACTCAGTTGTTTTGATTTCATTAGTATCTACCGAAACTAAATTAATTTCGTTTTTACTCTCTTTCTGAAATTTGCTGAGATATCTATTAACTCGCACATTACATTTAATAATAGAATCACTATATTCTAAATAACGTTCCATTTCGGCTTCAATTTCTGCATCTGGGATTTGATAAATAATAATATCAGCTAAATTTTTAAGCTTCTCTTCTCTCTCAACCAATATAGAAAGCTCTTGCAAACTTTCTTTATCGGGGTTTGCGCTTCCTAATTCCTCGTCAATTTTCTTTATTCATTTCGTGATAATTGTCTTTAGAAGACCTCGCACATTCCTATTTTTCTCTAATGATTCAGGTTTACTCATCTTGCCAATCAATAAAGTCAATGAGTAAATAAAAAGTCTACTCACCCCGCTTCAACTGCATGTGGCTATCCAATTAAAAACAAAAAGCAAACCCCCGCGGCAGGATGCACCAAAAACAATGACAAGAAACTATTTTGTCAAGAAAACCGGGTTCTCTTAATACATGTGCTTCAACTAAAATTATTCTCACTCAATAAAAATTCTCTTGGATATTTACTTTATTTCCGATTACTATAAATGAACATTAATTTTATACAATATATACAAACATAGGATTTAATTACGTTTAGGGCCATCTCTACTATATAACCTCTCGGTAAGGCTGCTTAAAACACTCTCTTCTCTTTCATTCAACAAACGTTCGTACAGATAATGTGGCAACGCAGCGCCCTCTACAACATTCTCTCAATAATTTCTTCAGATTAATACAGAGAGACGAATGAATAACCTAGTGTAATCTACTGTGGGTCACCGTCTTCCAGCCAAAAGACTTAGCCAATCAGCATTCGTCGCACAATTCTGACGGAACAGGGATTAGAATCCATAGAGCTGTTTCACCTACGTCATTATCACTACGTCACACTTTAGCAACCAACTTTTTTGCTCAAACATTCGTTCATTTGAGAATGGTCGTTGGCTGAAAACGTGGCTTTTATCCCTAAATATCCGAGTTGACCTAAAAAAAATTTCACTGACGTCACGTGAAAATAATCTATTCAGGAGAAAGTGAGATATCGAACAGCTTGTCGGCTTTACCATCGGCAAACACTAGCACGGATCACATCTGCGCGTAATGATTTGATCGTCGGGGGAAAAATGTCAGAAAAAGTTATATACATTACCTACAATAATGGACCGGTATAAATCCGACTGCGTGCCGGATTTTATGCAAGTATCCCTCTCGAATGCAGCTACGCGAAGTGGTTACGTCGTAATGCTCAGTGAAACTGTCTCAATATCTCGAAACAAAATTAAATTAGTGACTTTGAAACAGGTGTTTTAGTTACTTGACACAATTATGGCAAGTCTATTTGCTCAATTGTGTTAGAATTATCACAACTACTGTCAACTACACTCATGTCCATAAATTAAGGATAATGAAGTTCAGGCAAAGAAAGAGAAAGAAGCAAAACAAATTTGACTTATTTGTAAAGTCTATTTATTAAACAAAAAGTAAAGAGCAAAAAAGATGCTATATGTTTGACATAATTAATAAAAATTGCAAGTTTTACTCCCTTGACCAAATTTCAAAAAAGAACCTATTTACAAAAAACAGTATAACATGGTTAGTAGGATGGTTAATACGGAGAATGTCTCCCGGACGATGCAATACAGGCCTGACAACGCCTAGGCATGCTGAGTATCAAATGATCAATCTGATCTTGGGGAATATTACACCACTCATCAAGCAATGCACTCCGAAGTTCCGGTAGACAGGTGGGAGGGGGTTGACGGGCTGCAATTCGTCGGCCAAGCATATCCCACACATGCTCTATTGGATTCAAGTCCGGTGAAATGCTGGCCAATGCATACGGGTGATATCCTCCGATTGAAGGCATTCGTCTACAATGTTTGCACGGTGAGGACGGGCGTTGTCATCCATAAACACAAATTCAGCACCCATGGCGCCCCGAAACAAACGTACATGTTGTTCCAGAATGACATCCCGATAGATGTGGCCTGTCATCGTTACACTCTGAACATGCAGGTCAGTTCTGGAACCAAGAATAATTCCTCCCCAAACGAGCCATCCTGCACCACCGTAACGGTGTCTTTCAATGGTGTTCTCTGGGTGGTAACGGGTACCTGGCGCTCTCCAGATGAATATCCGGCGAGAATCAGACTCCAAACTAAACCTGGACTCGTCGGAAAACATCACACAAGACCACTGTTGCGGTGTCCACAATGCATGCTGTCTACTCCAGGTTAATCGCAGGCGACAGTGAGTTGCGGTAAGTGGAACACATCTGACAGGCCTACGAGCATATAGACCAATGTGCCCTAAGCGTCTGTACACGGTCTGCCTTGAAACTGTCGTACCGGTAGCTGAAGAGAGCTGACGAAACAGGTCTGATGCTGTACTCCGTCTGTTTCTTTTGGCAGTAACTGCCAAATAGCGGTCCTCATTCGGCGTTGTAACTCGGGGGCGACCTGTGCTGTAACGTCGCCCCCGAGTTACTCACATTACCATCATCTTGGAATCGTTGCCAAAGCCTGGAGATGACACTCTGGGCGATTCCAAGTTCCTCGGATACTTCCAGCTGGGTTCGTCCACATACCAGTCGTCCGATAATTCTGCCACGTAAAACATCATCCAAATGCCTCCTTTGTGCCATAACTATGCGGTTTTTGCACTGAAAGGCTTTCACAGCGCTTGTGAACAATTTTACTTCTTTGCCACCATTCCTTATATACCCCTCTCTTACACTCTCGTCATTGTGACGTACCATCCACGCCATCTGGTGGTTTCCTGTAATTTGCATATTCTTCTTCAAGATGTGTGTGATCATTCCACAGGTGAAATTTTTATTTTAGAGATCAATTTCTGTCTGATTCTGAATTATCCTTAATTTATGGACATGAGTGTATTACTAATGCCGTGAAGAAATGAACGACTACTGAAATTTGGACACGAACTTCACTTAGTCATCCCCATACACTATCCAATCGGAATCGGCTTGTCATGATACTTTCTTAATATGCATATTTTCTAATTAAAAAAAAAGAGAGAGAGAGAAACATTTCAGGATTAATTTTTTATTACATATTGCCTATTATTCAAAATTCGTTTTTCTCTATCCATTAATTATTATTTACTTCGAGAAGTAATGTTATTCTCTTTATTCTTCAACACCGTTTTTTTTTTTCAAAACATTTCGTTTCGTACGTCCTTTTCTAAAAATCAAAAGTTACCTTTTTTTTTTAAATTTACCTTTCCTAGTCCAGCTGTTTCTTTTTTTGTTTGTTTTATGCTCTCTTCTGAGATCAGATATTTCATGACGTCACTTCCCTGTTCTCGAAGATTCCAGGCCATTTTTTTGTGACGTACTCCCTATAACGGAAAAAACTGGTTTAAAAAAAAGTTCGTTAGTAGCCCGTTATTCACTGGGGCAGGCAGGAGCTCGTTCTCTGGTGAGAGACGAGTTTTCTAGCCTAGCTACGATACAAAACTATGATATATTATATGTGCCTAATCAAGTACCTTGCGTGGCACTGTTGAACCTGTTTTGACTTTGCGTGTAAAATATATGTCTAGAGATTTTTCTATTTGGTGAATAAAGGAAGAGTTAGTGTCAAGTCCTATGTTTGTGAAATGCCTTCTTCGTGTGTTCATCCTTACTACGTTTTTACGAAAAAGAAAAGTGGGTAAAAAATATGCTCCGGTTGTGCTATGAATCTTTTCTTAAAAACCCGTGTTGTGTTTTTGTGCGACAAGTATCCTCTGGCGTTTGAAATCAGTATGTTCCGAATGCAACCTTTTTCCGAAGACCGTTGAAAATTAGCTTGGATTCTGTGCTTCTACGTTTGGTTATGTGATTTCTTTCGTTCCTGCAGATGAGTCGCCGTTTTGATTTTCAGCTAACATCGGTGTTCATTATCGTTACTGCAGCTCTTCCATCTCATCAATAGATTGTGAATTTCTCATGATATATCGTGTTTTCCCGTATTCACGGATTTTCTCATTTACCAGAATCGTCTTTCACGGCCATAGCGAGAAATTTATGTGATAGGCGTGTCCCGAAGCGTAAGGGTCGTACGTACCGCAAAATCCACTATCATCAACTGTGAGTTTCTATAGGTAGCAGGGCTTACGATGCGTCCACTTGGCAGAAAGAGTTGTACGCCCTCAATATCCACTGATGCATTGCTGAACACAAACCAAACATCATTCCCCCCGACACAGACGACAGACACACCTGGTATTTACAACATCGCAGCTTGACATTGGAGCTCTGGAAAACTGCTCTATGGAGCGATGAGTCACGCTTCACTCTCTCCCAGTTGGAGTAGTAGCTTGGGTATGACGATTTCCAGACAAGTTTGATGGTGGGGTAAAACTCTTTTGGAGGGTGTTTCTCAAGGTATGATCTAGCAGTTTTGCGTGTTATACCGGGTAAATTGATCGCCGAAGCATGAGTGAACATTTTTGGAGAATCAGCTTCATCCTTCGTTCTGACAATTTTAGGGAAAGGGCAAACGTTGTTGTTGTTGCTAATGCCCGATGGGGGGATGGGGCGATGCCAGATCCCCCACACAGGCAGGCGATGGGCGGAAGGAGCGGCTTCCATTTTAATGAGCCCTAGTGGAAGGAAGTCCGACTCAGCTGGGGGTCCCCTAATTTCGAAACAATTCCAGAGGAGGGACCAAACCCTGAAATCGGCACCCCCAGAGGTATCGTTTTACAACTTGGAGGACATTGGAGCCACGGCGGACTTTACGTGTGCCAGCTCCCATTAGACTACACAGTCCCGCAGCAGTCGAACCGACAGGAAGTTGACCCTCCTAAGCACTGGCCAAGCCGGATGCTGCTTCACTTGCCGTGTTCTTATGGGAACGTAGTTTAGCGTCCAGACCACTGCGGCACAAGCGCAAATGTTATTTCCATGACGAAATTCCCGGGATTTCCAGGAACGTTCCATGTCATGTTGCAGCGTCTGTCAATCATTGGTACACTTTCAAAATTTATTTCTTCAATTCACGGAAATTTTGCAGCAATCAGTGCTGCCGGAATGTTTCCGTTAATTCACGAATATCTGTTTCTTCTGTCAATTGAAGAAACTTCTTTAGAATTAAGGAAACTTTTTCCTCTTCCTCAGATTTTCGGAAAGAATTCACGGAAACATTACGTTTCCAAGGAGTACGGAAATTATTCGTTGAAAAATGAGGGATAAGTTTGTGTATAAAGTCGAAATATTCTGAGAATGTATCAATATATGAATGTAAAACATCTTGCCTAATCAGCTCAAACTCCCAACCTAAGCCCCGTAGAACATTTCCTTTTGTTGTTAAGGCGCAAATCTACGTAAGAGTTATCGGTCTTCGGGGGGGGGTGCCTTGGGCGAATGACGTTTTGGAACGAGTTAGAGTGACGCAGACCAGAGATTCATATCTAAAATCTACAAATGATCTGGCGAAATTCTTGCTACACGAACGGACACAAACATTACTAACTATGTATCAAAACTTTCTTAAAGTATACCCAGTAGGGTTGCTACTGTAATTGCAGCACGTGAGGTACCATCCTCTATTAAAGCATATACAGTGGTGGACGTTGGTTTATGAAATCCTAGTGCTTTCAAAGTAACTTTATTTCTATTAATTGAAAATGTTTTACATTTCATATGTTATGCATGCTTCGCATAACCAGTAATTTAAACAACAAGAAATCATTCATATTAATAAATAAAAACAAATATGCCACATTTTGAATTTCATACATGGAAATTTATGTATGAAATCTATAAATAAAGTGTAATTAATATTTTGTAAAGGCACTTTTTTCATCAGATTTTCTTTCATTCTAACCTTCATCGATAAAATAAGATTTCGAATGTACACTGCTGGCCATCGTAAATGCAACACCCTGAAGGAAGCATGCAAATAATATGAAATTTACAACATGCATTAGCTGAGGTGAGATATGCAAATGATTAGAATTTCAGCGCAGACGCACATCAAGCGCGCCTGTGGCGCCACCTCAAAGCGCTATTTAAGGCTTGGAGATTTCGACGGTTTCAAGTACAGCAATTGTGTTTTTCTTGCTTTTTTTTCAAAAAAACGATAAATTATGCCTCGTAGGAAACAACGATCATCTTTTGATCAAGTATCCGAGTTTGACAGAGGAAGGATAGTGGCATACCGAGATTGTGGGTTATCTTTCAGGGAAATCGGTCGTCGTATTGGACGAAACCAAACAACTGTGATGCGGATATGTGATCGTTGGGTGCAGGAGGGTACGACGGACAGACGTGATCGACCGCATCGACCTCAGTGCACCACGTCACGTGATGACAGGCAGATTGTACGCATGGCAGTGACGGACCGCTCAGTCACATCACGAACCATATCACAGCAGATTCAGTCTGTAACGCATCATCCAGTGTCTGCGCGTACCATTCGACGTCGTTTACAGCAGAATGGTCTGTCCGCAAGACGTCCGTTGCTTTGTCTACCTCTGACGCGGAACCACAGACGTCTCCGCCGCCAATGGTGCGATGAAAGAAGGATGTGGACGACAGAATGGAATGAAATTCTCTTTACTGACGAGTCACGCTTCTGTATGCAACACCACGACGGTCGGATTCGAGTCTGGAGACACCGTGGAGAGAGGATGCTGAACAGCTGCATTATGCACCGTCACACTGGTCCTGCACCGGGTATTATGGTATGGGGCGGTATCGGATATCTCTCTCGCACTCCTCTAGTACGCATTGCCGGTACTTTAACCAGCCAGCGCTACATCTCCGAGGTGTTGGAGCCAGTTGTCCTTTCTTACCTTCAGGGCTTGCCAACAGCCATATTTCAGCAGGATAATGCACGGCCACACGTGGCACGCATTGTCCAAGGGTTCTTCGTCAATCACCAGATTGAATTGCTTCCCTGGCCGTCGCGCTCTCCGGATCTTTCGCCGATAGAAAACATGTGGTCCATGGTTGCTCAACGACTGACCCAGAGTTCATCCCCAGCTGTCACACCAGATCAACTTTGGCAACGTGTGGAAGCTGCTTGGTCTGCTGTACCCCAAGAACACATTCAAAGTCTCTTTGAATCAATGCCGAGGCGTGTGGCAGCTGTGATCTCCAACAACGGCGGCTACTCTGGGTACTGATTTTGGCAGGAACCACGCTTCATAGAATGCTGTAAATTTAATCATTTGTTACTTGGTCAACATGTTATCTACACAATAAATTTTGTTGTGATGTCTCTTGTTTTTCTTGGTGTTGCAATTTGGGTGGCCAGCAGTGTATTTCTGATCATTTTATGTCCACTTCTGATTTATTGAAGCTCTCGGTTCTGTAACCGATGTATATTGTTGTCTATTTCCATAAACAATTCGAAAAAGTTCTGCCCAAGCATTTTCCATGTGGTTAAGATCTCGACTAATAGAGCAATAGTTTCTTCTTCAAACCAGTTGTTCATATCATGTTTTTGTTTGGAGCATGAATACGTGCATTATCCTGCATAAAGATGAAACTGAAGCCATCGTTTTTCCATGAAAATAGTGAAAGGTAATTCTTTAAAGTTATACAGTACTCGAATGAGTTCTGACGACTTTCTAAAAAGACAGTTTCACTTCTTTCATAATAAATAAGCATTTGCTGGCCACACCGTCAAACCTCCACTACCAAAATTTCTGATGGATAGATTATGGTTCTTTCCTGAGATCCCTCAAATAGTACTTTAAACCATCGGGACCATCTAAATTAAATTTTTTCTGGTCATAAAATATTGTATTTGATTTCTGACCCATTTCCATATATTTATCACAATATTGCAAACGTAGGTGCTTGTGACGATATGTCAACTTTGGAGCAGCTTTCTTCTTTGACCATCTCAAGTAGTGTGAAGAGTTTAAAATTGGTCTAAGTGAAGGGAAGGCATAAATAAGTACAAATTGCTTTGAACTGTAGTCATTTTGCGAAGCACTTAGAAGAATCCTTCTTCCCTATTCCTTTCAGTCAAGTGTCGATTGTACTTTTTGTTAAAATTTTTGCCGTAATTTACAGGGTCTCTCTTATAATTATATGTTACACCAACTGATCTTTTAAGTAATTTACAATTTTCAGGAATAGATTTACCACATTTTAAATAAGCATCGATTTTGCCTGTTTCAATCTGAGACAACACGAGTCGTTTATCCATCGTGACAAATGGGACTTAAACTGCTTTCTTTCGACTGACTAACATTTTGCACAACTTCTATGCATTGTACACAGGCTTCGTCTTTTGGTCAAAACCGTTATTGATACCTAATGAGCAAGAACAGCTATATTTTCATAAATCAATTTCCATGTTATTCATATAGAAAAACAAAGAAAAAAACCTTTTAATTCTTGTTTGTATACGAAAATTTCTTTGCGGAGATATTTTATTAATAAGAAAACATGCAGCATGTGAAATCTTAACCATTTTGAATGCACAGTTCAATAATTTTCCTAAAAATACTGTCATTTCATAAATCAGTTTTCACCACTGTATCATTTTTCTTATACCATTACATCTTTCAATCCGGTCCATTATGAAAGGGTAGTATATGACTAATTTGTTTAAATTAAAAAATACATACATTCTAGTGCTGAAAAGTCTTACATAATTTTTTTTCCAACTGACTATAGTTATTCAATCAGAAATTTTTACTTGCTCGCCAGTGTTCACATTTATTTTCGAGAGGGACAGAGCAAATTTATCAAAAAAGTTAACTTTCTGTTGGGAAAAGAGGACATTTTGTAGAGAAAAAGGACAACTTTCCCAACATCCCACCCGATTCTTTCTCTAGACAGATCAAGTTCTTTTATACAGAGGGTGTTCACACAATTTTGTAACGATTTTGATTTTCTCCATGAAGTTAAATATTAATTTGAAAATAAAAATGTGATTGGCATCAAATTGTAAAAGTCTTATTTATAGTCTGCATCATTAAAAATATTCTTTGCTTTAAAATGACGCTGAAAAATAAACAATGGATCGAAAGCTATATTTTTGCGCCATCCGAAGAGAAATACTCTTATTCAGTTATTAAAAAAAGATGACAAAATTATGGTTTTAATATTTCTACTCGTAAAATAAGTGGCATAATTAATATGAAAGGAAAAAAACGTCAAAGTTTATATTGAACTGGGGAAAAGGCAAAAAATGCTTACCCAACAAAGGTACGTACGCTTCTTATTAAATCTAAAGTCGCATCTCATGTTTTATAGAAAAATCCTATTTCCCAAAGAGCTATCGCAAAATCTTTCAATATCTCTGTAGGAACTGTGAACATAATTATAAAATCCGATTTAAAGTTAATCAAGGCAAAAAAAAAACACGATGTTCATCGCCTAACGCCGAAACATGTTTCTCATCGTAAGACTATGTGTAGATTATTGTATGAAAATTATTTGGCTGGTAAAAAATGGAAATATGTAGTTATAAATGATGGAGCTTGGATTTATTTATCCGACTGCAGTAGAAAAAGATCGATTTACTATCGCAAAAGAGGAGAAAAAGACTTAACAAGTTGGTTTAGAGAAAACAGGGAAAGTTTTTCTAAAGGTTTTATGGTTATTACTGGATTTTCTTATAACGGAAAACTTAAAATAAGGAAAGTAGAAAAAATGTCAAAATTAATTCGGATTACTATCAGAAGTATGTTTTAACACCTATTTTTAAAGAAGTAATTCCATCCCTTTATCTAAACAATCTTCACTGTGTTAAGTTCCATCAGGATAAAACTCCAAGCCATAGCTCTAAATCTACTGCTCTATTTCTTGATAAAAGAAGAAATGAAACTGGATGATGGAAAAATGATGCTATTCCCTTTAAATGCATCCCACCCAAGTCCCCTGACGAGTCTCCTATGGATTACTGCGCATTTGGATTTTTAAAACAAGCTCTTTATAAGCGGCATCCCTAAACATTGGGTGGACTGGTAGATTGTGAAGGAGGAGTGGAACAATATCAGCCTTTATGTTTTAAAAAAAGGACTTTTATCTTGGAAATCAAGATGTAATATGATAGTTCAAAGAAAGTGCAATCGGATTGAACACATTAGAAAATAAAAATCTTATATTTATTTCTATATATATCTTTGCAAAATTGTTACAAAAAATGTGTGAACACCCTCTGTATATAAAAGGTTTTTCTCCTTACCTTATAAGTATTTATCCCAGCATTTTATGTTATGCATAGGGTTCTAGAATAAATATCTACTCAAAATATATTTTATCAAACTGTTGAGTATCCAATGATCTCTTTTCATTCCCCATTATCTGCATCCTCTCGTTCGGAATTTCTCAATACATAATCATAAATCAATGGACACTGATTTATGAATTTTAAAAATTAAAATTACTGGTTTGTTTCTGTCGATTGGAAGCAGAGGAAAAACCTTGGTTGGGTTTGTGTGAATGCTGGTGTAAGAGGGTGTAGTAACTTACTACACGTTAAAAAGAAAAATACGCTTGTGGAACTATTTTTATCCTTTAAAAAAAAAGATACATTTTTTAAAACATTATTATTTGACAAGTAAATACTCGAAAGAGAACAGACTTATTTTTTCTTTCTATAAAAGGCAGATCCCACCGGCATTACAGAAAAGTAGAGCTGTGTCACATAGGTACTGAAAATATGCAAACGTTGGGCCTTTGCGAGACTCAAAGAAAACAAGAAAACATCACTGGGTCCGGCATCCGCTGTAGGGGGGGGGGGCTCAAAAAATGCTACCGCTGGTACTTTGCGAGACCCCCAAAAAACAAACTTGTTATAAAACAGATCGTTGAAATAATGCAAAAATTTCTGATAGATGTAAATATTATTGTCTAACAAATCAGTCAAAAAGTTTATAACAAATTGGGTTTTCCCTAGTTAATTCGGGTTTTGACTGATATCGGGTTTTCACTGTAACATATATATTGAACACAGTATAGAAAACACGTTTATTTTAAAGATGAGATTCTTTTTACACTATATTCACGTCATCTATCTGAAAAACGCAACCTGTTTTTTCAGTAATTAGTAAATATTTAGTAACTAATTATGAACTATTATTTTTATGAGGAGCGTAAAACATTTTATTTAGACGTGACTTCTTTTTTGTGTGACTTCATTTAAGATTTTTTTAATGCTGTTTTCTATATAGTGCATTTCTATTATTGTTATTTATGAAGTTCTCGAATAAAAAACAGTGGAGTCTCCTTAAGAAATATTCTAAAGGGACTTTAAAAGCGGGAAAATTTATTACATAAAGAAACTTTTTACATGTAAATTATAAAAAATCGTTAAATGAACTTGTGATACGTTTTTCTTATTAATGTAGGTGAACGCAGTTTGATAGCAGTTTGATTTTGAAGGCTACGCATGAAATAACTTCATTCCATTTTACTCGTCATGTTACTCGTGAACAGTTTGAAACAAACAAATTAAATCAGAAAGTTTAATAAAAGGCAAAGTTCCTTTAGAACTGAAGTATGTAATCTATGAACAAAATAATTTTAAGTTTCATGCAACTCTAACACATTTTAGACATAGCATGACCTAACGCAAATAGACATAATGCAAATTTGGATATAATGCAAATTTAGACATAATGCAAATTTGATGCAAAAGACACACATATTTCGGAATCTAAATTAATATTGCAAAATACTAGATGTTTAAAAATTTTATCTTAATGTTTCATGATCATACCTTTTATGTTTTAAAAATAGGAAACTAAAGAGTGCGAAGTATAGCCCATGAGAAGAAAATTAATCGTTATTTTGATTAAAAAGTTGCGTAATGAACTAAAAAAAATCTTTCATATAAAAATCTTCAAAGATTTTCATTGACAACTGTATATAAGAAAAATATACTTGTACGAACTCAAACTCTAATGCGTTCTAAACAGAAATACGTTTATAAAGAAAACCTTTTTTTAAAAGGTAAACTAAAGCACTTAAGGATGCATAAAATAAACTCAGAGAGATTAAACATCTTAAACTAGAAACCATCGCCAGAAACAGCCGATTCCGCAGTACAAAATTTAAAGTTATTCTTTCGATTTCAATTTCATATTCATACTTTGACAGAATATATTTTTAGATAGTGAGTTTTATAAAATGATAGGCACAGAAAAACAAATTAAAAATTTACCCTTTCGTCAGTTGATAGGTTGAAAAAGAAATACGTATTTGTTAATCTAAATACAATAGCAATTAGATAAATATAAAATTTTCAACACATACTTAAAATTGTGTTATCTTTTCAAATTTATTTATAAAAATCACACAATGGAATGTTTAGTATTTACCCGAGTGAGATTGAAATATGTAATTACTGTAAAGGAATCTTAATTTCAAAATCCATTTTTATTCAGAGGTCATGGAGATTGAATTTTTGCCTACATTCACTAACAGACATCAGATGAGTACACAGCTACTGGTAATTGATTATTAGAACTGATAAGGATTATGATTACTGTTAATTTTGTAAAATGAAAATATTTATGCAAAATCCGTATATTAGAATTTTTATAATATAGACATTCGTTTACAAATCGGTCTGGAATCTGCTTATCAGGCATTAAGATAACAATACAAAAATCTCATAAAAGAAGCTGTTAACACACCAAAATAAAGGTAAAAGAAATTTTGACACCTGAAAAGACTAGTGTATACAGGCCTCTCAATTGGTCCTCGTTTTTTAAAATTCCTACCTTTATAAATAATAGAGTAAAATGTTCTGCTTCTTCAACAGCTGTTAAATGTTCTTTTATATGTTAAGGTTTCGTCTATCAAACCATTAAAATACTAGGCTATATAAATAAAACTTTGATGAAGGTAGGAATTTTAAAAAAGGAGGACTAATTGAGAGCCTGTGTATAGCCTCTCAAAAAACAAATCGTGTAAAAGTCAAACTTCCTACGTTGGTTTCGTATATTAACAATTCATAAAATATGAATTCGGTTACGTATAATTAGGAATGTTCATATTTCTGCCAAGTTTTGCATCGTTTAAAAACTAATTAACCAAACTCGCAAAGATAAAGTAAGAAATTTCGCTTAAACTCGAAAGCTTTTTTGAGACGGTGTACGTGAGTCGGTCCACTATTACGACAATGGCCACATTCATAAACGCCAAAGGAGTTACAGCAACGAGTTTCTGTCTAAGGTGTTCGTAGAGGAAACAGAGAGTATTCAGTTTAAAAACAACAGCGTTCGTATACAAAACTGAGTGCGTTTAGTTTCAAACGAAGTAAACTGAGCACGGAGCAGGTTCATTCAGTTGTTGAGAAGATACTCTTCCCTAGTAGCACAACTAGTTCGAAAAACGTTTAAATTACGTTGGAAACACGTTTTTTGACGTTAAAAAACGTGTTTTAAACGTCTTTCGGACTAATTGTGCTACTAGGGTTGTTGCACGTTGTTTTGTTTTCAAATGGCGTCCGTTGTTATGGAAAAGTTTGTTGTTATGAACACGGGCACCGACTTGTAAAAATTATTGGGGGGGCTCGTATCCTTACGGAGGTGGACGGGGGGGACACAAAATCCTTCTCTCCGTCAGTATAATAAAGGGGTTCAGAAATTTTAGAATTGAGATTTCAAAATGCGCTTTTTTAACATAACACTTTCATGAAAATAAAAGGAATTCCATTTAATAAATTTTTCAAAAATTTTTTGAACTCATTTTTTTAAATTAAGTATTTGAACTCAAGATCTCGAATCAGTCTTCAGTACACATATGGAGAAAGCAAATCTCCCTTCTGAAAGAACAACTGAATTTTAATTAAGTTAATAACAGCAAAAAAAGTAAAATCTTTTTCGAAATGTATTTAATGATAATTTCATAGGAAAGAAAATGCATGCAGTCAAATGTGGAAAACTGTTCTGCAAAACATTACTCCAGCTAATATTTCAAAATACCCTAGAAGTACAAACGAGACGAAATACTAAAATCTGGATTATTTTATTTACTTGCAAACATTCATCAGAGATATTTTTTACTAATATAAAATAGTATTTTTTATTTTACTACATGATGAAATACCCATAAATTGAATCGACTTTAATTAAATGTCGCACTACTTTAAGACAGAAAAACTGATCACATTTAAATTACATTTTTTGACAACTTTTTACAGATTACATTTAAAATTATTTAAAAAAACATAAACAAAGAAGTAATAAATACCTCCTTTCCATGTATTAAAACAAATCAAACAAATATACAAACCATCATACAAAGTTACAAGTCCTCTCTTCGACACATACATTTTAAACGGATTACCGTGATTTGAATTGTAAAAACAAATAAATAAATAAAATATACTTTTAAATTCATTCTCATAGTATTTTCACAGCAGGAAAAAAATTAATTTTTCAATAATATCATCCTTGTTAACATTTAAAAATGATTTAACAAAGAAATCCAAGTGCGAGAATATATCAAAATTCAGAGTCTACACTATTTTGGGTATTCATAAACATTTTAATACTGAAAACTTTCATTTTACATTAAACTAAGAATACTCATATAATCTTTCAATAACATTAAAAATGAAAAGAAATGTTGAAATGTGGTGTTATAGCCAACTATCTGCGCGTGGGATCTAGGCCGGGGGGGGGGGGCTTCGTGTGGAACTTGGCATAGAAAACTCGACATATAAAATCTGCATTGCACTTTAAATCACACTTCTTTTTGGAAAACCGTTCCAGATTACCTTAACAATTATGAAAACAAATTAAACCAGCACATAAGCAATTGGCAAATCAGAGACGCTCCTGGAAAAATGGACACATAGTAATCATTTTATAAACTAAAACCATAATGAATTATGCTATTTGAAACATATTTTGATGATATTTGTGCAACAATATATGAAAATTTATTTTTATTCAGTACGGAAAAAAATTGTATAAAATATAATCGTGCTTTACATTTAAAAGTGGAATAACACAGAAACAGATATACAATGCCAAAACTATCACTATGAATTATTGTAGATATTTACAGACAATTTTTAAGAATACTCAATAATATGAAAAATGGAAACAAAATGAATGAAATCTAATTCGAAATCATAGTCTACGCCATATTATTTTTAAAACATATATAAAAACTCCACTGCACTCTAAATCACCCTTCTATTTGGAAAATTGTTCCAGATTACCTTAACAATTATCAAAACAAATTAAACTAGCACACTAGCAATTGGTAAGTCAGAGAAGCTTTGGTTAAATGGATACATAGTATTCATTTTAATTAAAACCATAACGAATTATGTTATTTGAAATTTATTCTGATGATATTTGTGCAACAATATACGAAAATTAATTTTTATTCAGAACGGAAAAAAGTTGTAAAAAATATGATTGTGATGACTGGGGTACGAAGGGTATTTTGTTTATAAGCCTTCTTATGATTACCATAGCCAGTTCGTGTAAACATAGTCCTAAAAGTTCTCCTTATTGAATTTGCAAAATACACATCCATCTAATGCAAGGTATCACTGAAATGTGCACATAAAATTTCAAGCTAAATAGTCAGCTTCAAACTTTCTAGCACATATTCATTCAAATTTCAATTAAGAAGTGTACAATGACAAAAAGTGTTTCTTGTGTACGAAGTCAATAATGAATCAGAATTATTTTCTCAGAGTTACATATACATATACTCAGTGGCGCACCCAGGATTTTAATTTAGGGGGGGGGGGAGCTGAAAATATTGCTGAACTCGGTTATAGTGAGATCGATAATAGTTACAACCCTCTTATAACGTCAAAATATTCTGTACCACTTGATTTGCCCATACAACACATGTCCACAAGCAAAAACTCATTATAGAGTCATAAATAATGATCTGATCTTTTCAGTGATATTGTAACTGACTTTAACAGTGTTTCATAAACTCTCTGGAAGTATTTATTTAAAAACTGACATCTTTTTAGGTAAAAAATACTTTAGAAATAATTTGAAGACAATAAATAATAATAATAGTAATAATTCATTAGTGACAATTTTCATTTTTTTAAGTTTTTCACTTCAAACTTTCCACCTTTAGGGGGGCTTGAGTCCCCCATAGCCCACCCCCGTGGGTGCGCCTATGCATATACTGTATAAATATTAACACTAAAATAGCTTTAATAATGTTTGATTATATTTTTTTCCTTCTAAATTTTAACGCAGGCCTCTAAAATGGTAGGAGCCCACAGGTGAAAGCCTACTCAGCCTAATGGGTAATCCGGCCCCTGTTTAGGTGTAGTCCCTCTTTCCCCATGACAGCCCCCTCCTTCCTCCTCTATAATTTTTATGGTTTTGTAGCAGTTACGCTAGTTTGATATTCCATAAATAAATAATAATTTACAAACATAGGTGCTTCATAGAGTGCTTTTACAGAAGAGGGAGGCTATTTGCAAGTGTGGGGTGGAGGTGGGGGGTCGAATACGAGTATATGTATCACACGCCCAATTCACACATTTTTCTAAAACCATTTTTTGATTTTGATCGTTTTCTTTCATTGTGGGTTCGAGGCAACTACCCCATTCACCCTTACGTTAATCATGCTCGCTGTGAATCCCCTTTCCTTTGCCCTCTATGTATAGATGAATATGGATGAATGCACATATTTACAAAACGGCTGCATATTTTTCTGCCAAGGAACAACGACTGAGCACATAGTCAGAATATTGTGTGCATACTTTAGTGTTGTTATAAAATAAAGTAAATTAGTCAGAGACTAATGGTTTTCTAAAGCGGAATTCTCTTTCAGCAACACATTATGATATGTATGCACATGATCAAGGCCTCTCTGAACTTTGGGCCTTGTCCAAGCTTGGCTTGGGCCCTCGTTTTTTTTCTTCCTTCTTTCTTGGCGAGATGGTTAATCTAGGCCCATGACCACTGTGACTCCCCTCTGGAACCGCCACTGGCACCATATGCAGCCAAGAGTAGCAAAATAATGAACCGAAATTCGCCTAAAACAACGAGTCTTCTTAAAGATTTCATGGTTTTCAAATGTTCGTTTCTAAATTTTCGTATTTATGTGTAAACTAACAAAAATTTTTGAAAATCGTAGGGGGGCTGGGAGACAGCTAAGTCCCGCGTAGCCCTCCCCCCCCCCCACCTCTGATTACGCCCTTGATGGGGGATAGAGTTTTATATGTAAAGAGAGAAGATAAGAGCAAGCAATTATAAAATATAATCCAGAAGTTGTGCTGCTCGAAGATTTTTATGAAATCATTTTTTATTTAGCTCTTAACTGTAGCTAAATCAGAAACGTTAACCGTTCGATATTAGTAAAGTTTTGATAAAGCGTATAAAGAAATGAATACTGTCTATATCCGAAACTGTATTAAACATCAATTTTTCATGTATCTCACAAGGTTCTTCATGATTTAAAATCTTCAAACTTAAATTTGACTATCAATTTTCTGCCTTGAATTGTTTTTAAGTCACATTTAAACGGTTTATTTTCAGCATCGAAACTTAATACTGCTGGGAAATGGGAATGTCACAATCGTTTGCAGTTTTGCACAATGGGAAAATCTCCCTTATGGTCAGACGTCTACAGAAGAGTCTGTATCTCACAATAGAACAAAAGTGAAAGCTTTTGCTGTACTGATTTAAAAAAGAAAGATTACATTTCATGAGAACGACCCTCCTAAAAAAAACGCAGTCCTCTCCCTACTAGAAAGCAATTCCATCATCAATTGTGTCACGGTGTAAAATCTGAAGGGTTCTTGTGGGGGAAAACACCCGTTTCTTTTTGCCTAGCTATCTGATGGTCATTTGTTTGTGCTTGCGCTCTTGATAAAGAAGGTTGACATCCGTGCCTTACGGCATTACAGGCGCCCAACGTAATTCCTGAATCCCTGTGAAAGAAAAAGCGGAGTGGGAGACAGAAGAAGCTAGCGATACATTCTCTATTTTTAGGATTCTTAAGGCTGTTCTTCGAAAAAAAAGAACTCTGCTTTTAGTCTTAGTACACAAATTGAAATAAACTAATAGCACCATGGTCTCCAAAAAAATTCCAGAGGGTTCTTCATAAGCTGTTTTACACACTGCGATAAGCGAAAAAGCTGTGGCTTTTGTGAAATTTTCAGAAAAAATTCTTAAACATGGATCTGAGCTGCAAGATTTTTTGAAGAGTGACACGCTTTGCGAAAATGTCCGATTTTTAAGAATTTTTTCTAAAAGTTTTGAAACGGATACAGATTGACCTGTCTTCGCAGTATGTAATACAGCTTGTATAGACACAGTTTCAAAATTTTGAAGTGCCTGGCATAATTAGTTTATTTGTAATTGTGTACCAAAATCACATGATTTTTTCGAATAACACCGTTAAGTTTAACCGATTTGGAGGAAGAAATATGATTTGACACAAAAAAGTTGGAGTGAAGTTTTTGAAGGGGCTCAGCCCCCTGAATAAAAATATTGGGGGGGCTGAAGCCCCTTCAAGCCCCATGAAGTCGGCGCCTATGGTTATGAAAAATATTTTAGGTTTGCTAAAGCTGCAAATGTTATTGTTTCGAGGAGGAAATTCATGCATGAGTTAGAAACAGCAACGAAGGTACATAATTTTTCAAAGGTAATCATTTTCTTGTAGTTTTCATTTTAGTAAATTCAAAAATGCGTCTTTTAGTGTTGAGATTGACGTTGATTTAAACCGTTATTATCAAAATTTGAACTTCTCTTGCTAAATACTTAAAAAAAAATGCAAGTTTAAGTTGAAATTTCTAAATTTTGATCAGTGTACTTCAATGACCACCGTCGATGGAGTGACCGCCGTACACTAGTGAAAACACCAGGCTCTTATGGTGCCAGTAGCTACGGATATCCGGACAACGACGTCTGTATCAGAATCTACGGGAACATCATAATATATGAGCCTCTTCATATGATCCCAGAAGAAGTCCAGACATGACAAATCGGGTGACTAGGCCGGCCAGTTGATTGGACTACCACGACATACCTATCGCACCGGATACATGATTGCTAAAAGAAATTCTATGGAAATTTGCTTACAGAATAACATTTTGCCTGTTAAATTAAGAAAAATTGAAACAGAAACGAAGATCTTCCTCTAAATGCCGAAACAGCGAAATCTAAATAAAGCTTAAATTTCAAATGAAAATTATGTTAGTAAGTTTCTGATCGTCACTCATTTTCCCATACAGCCCTGCTTGTACCTTGTACTTATGTTTTAGCAATTTAACAATTTACCTTATTCATTGGTGATCATTGTTAAAAACTTTAAATGAATATTAATAATATTTACACATTTGTAGCTTTTCAGTTCTAAAGTGTCAAATGAGTTTATATTGTACATAGTTATGGTTCCTCTTTTAGAATTTTTAATGGAATACGAGCTGCGTTCTCCTCTGCCAAGACAGCTCACTTTCTGCTACAGGCATGCATGCCTCCTGCTGCTACATGCCTTGTTAACGAACTCATGAACCAAGGTGATGAGTTGATAACTAACCATCTGTCTTATAATGGGGAGTCGGCATACACACACGAAGGTTCAAGATGATAGTCGTTTATTCTGCAATTGAAAAAAAAAGGAAAGGCTGAAAAATTAACAGAAAAAAAATGTACAAACAGTGCTCCTAAAAAAATTATTCAAAACAGTACGCTAAAATTTAAAAGTCTAAAATCAGTCTGTCTGGCGGTCTAACTACCCTACCATACGGAGTAGATACAGTCCCAGAACAGAAACCGGAGTAACTGTCTTTGCAGTGGGAATATCAAGTTCATAGGAGCAGCGGGAGTTACTGAAGCACTCTGAGGACCACGATAAACAGCAGTCTCAGGATTTGTAGAAATAACTGCCTTGGTTGGGTGAATCATGCTTGTATTTCGGTGATGGGTTCCAGAATCAGTCTTAACGAGGTAATATCTAGAAGCTTCTAGAAAGGACTCAACCACTGCTGGTACCCAATTTCGATGAGCCCTTTGGAGTTTAATCTCCTGCGCTTTATGGAACGAAGGCACCTCGGCATTAGAAGTAGATTTCCACTGTTGAGCTTCTCTCGTCATCTAAAGTGGTATCGAAGAAGATTCTCTCGGTAACCTCCGAGACGGATGAATTGGAATAAGGCTTCCAGAAGGACGTCCAAAAAGTCGTTGCACTGGAGACGGCAGTCCATGCTTTGGTGCATTTCGCAAATTTAAACGAGTCAATCTAACATCCCTGTTTTCAAGTCTGCAACGCTTTAAAGGCAATTTTGCTGCCTGAACATATTGCTCCGATGATCCTTTAGATCTCGGATACATTGGACTTCAAGTTTGATGTTTAATTTTCCAGTCTCGTGCAAACTTTTTAAGGATCTCAGAATTATACTGTGTTCCATTATTTGACTCAAAAATGTCAGGGATTCCATGAATTGGAAAACAGTCTTTCAAATAATGTACAAATGATTCAGCTGTTATGCGTTGAAGTTTTTTAAAATAAAAAAAAATCTAGAATAACTATTTACAATGAGATAGTATGTATCACCTGCAAATTGGATTAAATCTAAAGAGTCCCGCAGTGGACTAGGCGCTAAACTCCGTTCCCATAAGAACACGGCAAGTGAAGCAGCATCTGGCTTGGCCAGTGCTTGGGAGGGACTTCCCCCTCTCGGCCCGTCCGCTGTGGAACCGTGTACGATAATGGGAGCTGGTGCACGTAAAATCCGTCGTGGCTCCAAAGTCCTCCAAGTTGTTAAACGATACCTCTGGGGGTGCCGATTTCAGGGGGTTGGTCCCTCCTCTGGAATTGGTTCAAAATTACGGGACCCCGAGCTAAGACGGACTTCCTCCCACTGGGGCTCATTGAAATGGAAGCCGCTCCTTCGGCCCATCGCCTGCCTATATAGGGGGATCTGTCACCGCAACGCGGTTGACAGAGGGCATTAACAACAACAACAACAAATCTAAAGCAACTCTTTGCCACGGGGAACGAGGAACAGGCTTCATGATTAAAGGCTCTTTACAGGGAAAACTAGAAGTTTGTTGACACACTATTGCACATAACTTTCGACATCCCTTGACATACCGTGTCAAAGTAAAATTTCACGAGCAAGCTGTACCGAAAGGTTAATTCCACGATGGCCTTGATGAATTAATTTAGAGTATCATTCAGACTTTTAGGTACTTCCAAATGCTCCGATTTGAACAGAAAGTCTTCATAAGCAGAGAGCTCTTCACGATACGTCCAGTGCTTTAACACATGCTCTGGAACTTCCTGAACCGTATCAGGCCATCCATTAAGTATCAGATACTTTAGCTGTTGTCATTCCTCATCGGTATTCATAGCAGCTGAAAGTTCTGGAAATGTTGACATTGGAAGAGGCACGTCAAAAACAACTTCAAATTTTTTCCTCCTTATTATTTTGCGACTGTTATGTAATCAAGACTCAGGGCATCAGGTATGGGTATATCACTGCCACGTTTATAAACAATTTCCGCTGAGTACTGGGGAACATCAAATAAGAAACGTTGTACACGAAGTAGTGCCGATTGGAATGGTTTTTTAGCTATAGTTTCCAATGGCTTATGATCAGTCTCTATAATGACAGACTTTCCATAAATGCAATCGTGGTATTTTCCCCACCCAAATCTAATAGCATACGCTTCCTTTTCACTTTGAGGGTAGCGTTGCTGAGCAGGTGTTAAGGCCTTAGTCGCAAAAGCAACCGGCGTATTTTCTTGCGAAAGAACCGCTCCAACACCGTATGAACTTGCATCCACAGAAATAACTGACGGTTTTTTAACATCATAAAAAGCCAATTTTGGGGTATTTTCTAAAGCCTGTTTCAATTTCTTAAAAGATCCTGATCTGTAGAATATTCAAATAATACGTGATTATAAAGTAGTCTCCGCAAAGGCTCTGAAATTGTAGAATAATTTTATATAAATTTAGAAGCATACTGAACAATACCCAAAAATCGTTGTACTTTAGCTGGAGTTTTCAATTTTTCCATGGCCTTCACTTTTGAAGAATCTAGGTACTTTTCCGTTACGTGCATCCCAGCCAAATTTGGTGATTTTTTTCCGGTAGTGGAGGACGAAGCTTGGCGACGTTTTTATCTGGTTATCCATCCTGGATCGTGTGGCGACCTTGTTTTTTTTTGTAACATTGCTTGTTTGTCCGTAGTATGTTAACTTGTGTTTGAATAGCAAAGGAAAACCTATTTTCCTGTTTTGCATTCTCGTCCGCCTATTGATTTATTAATTTTGCGTAGGTCCTAAGCATGTGTTTCAATAGCAATTGAAAGTCGATTGTGTCTGTTCTGTGTCCTTCCGCTGTCTTCCGCGATCTTGTTGTTGCATACTTTCGCGGGGTTTAACGTGTGTTGCCATATTTATTTTAGTTTAGGTGAATGTTGGTTTAATATATGTATGTACTAGCTGCGTGCCCGTTCTTCGCACGGTAGGAAACTAAAATTTTCCTTACATATGTAATTCGAAATTATTCGTGATGTGGAATTTAAAAAAAAAAGAGCAAAATTATTTGACTCTTAATGTAAAGTTTGTGTTATGAATACTAACCTGATCACTGCAGTATAATGACTCAAAAAAATACGTCAGTGTCATTCACTATCAAAAAAGTGGAAAGCTTAATGGTTTGCAGAGAACTCCTGGCTTTCAAAATGTCTTATTTCTACATAATACTGTTTTTTAGGCTCAAGTTGTAGCATTAAATACCTAAGACACTACATGAAATGGAGCACCATTTATTTCTTTCCGAACATGTACCGTATAAGGAACGTATTGTAATCATGAAAAAATTCGACTTCGAGATTTTGGTGTATATGCACGTTTTGAGGTCTTCTGAATTCATTCATGCTATTTTCAAGAGATGTTTTTAAAATAGCTGCGCACCCACTCTTCATACGGGAAGAAGGAAATATTTTACTTCTAAAATCATATCTGCATGTGACAAAACAGAATTTCATTTTTTAAAAAGTTCAAGTAATCTCCTCTGTTGAAATGACTGCGGGATATATTAACGCAAATTAGAATTACTTTTCATTTAGTTGGATGTAAGACAACCGTTGAAAAAGGATAAACACTTTTAATTTCATGAAATATTTATTAACGTGGTACATTGCAATTTATTCATATTATCTTTACAAATCTAATAATACTACCTATTACGTACATTAGTACTATCTATACTCGCTTCTCCCTCTTCAAGGCTCCCTTAAAAGAAACAGCTTAGATTATTTGGCCTCAATGGGATCTTGTGATTCTTTGGCGATTCTTTGCAATTTACGCATTAGCATAAATAATAATCATTTCACATAATGGTTGCCATTAAGGAAACTCTCCATATATATTTAATTTATACATAGTTTTATAAGATTGGCGTATTTAGCGCCGCAAACCATTTCATCTGACTGTGGGGAGAAAATATCCAAGGGGTGCCATTTTAAATATCCATGTATCTAATATAGCGATATCTTTTATATCCTCCATAGTCCTGTCTCCTGAAAAACATCAAACTGTATAATCTCGAGGAGCTACTTATTCCCATTTTAATTGTGACAGGGCGTTAGAGTTGCAGAGTTTACAAATTTCACGCATTTTTTTAATTTATGACGTCACTGTTTGACTGCCGTAAAGGATACCCCGGTAGATTGAGGGAGTTAATTTCGATATTTCGCATAATTGTTTTCAAACGGTATCATTAAAACTTTGCGTTGGACCTTTATGGAGGAACGTAATTCAACGTTAAAATAAAAATATACTCGCAACCTGCATGCGTATGTTAGGCAACGCCTACGCTAAATTAAATGCCAAAAATAAAAATAGTAAATAGAAAAATTTTAATGTATCGCGCTTTGAAACGAACTTTGTAACTTTTAAAATGAACATTTTCAGCGCCGTGAAAACATTTCAATTTTTAAATAAGCACCGGATTAAAATACCACTTCTAATAATAATAATCGCGAATTTCTTAGTTTATTTCTACAGTAAATTTTAATCAAAATATCGTCTCCCTGTGTTGAAAACAGAGCTGGAATAAATGAGTTAAAATTATGGCGTAATTTTTACGTATCTTAAAGCATTTGACGTCATAGATCCTCACTTGCGAATTGAAATTCTGATATCATATTTAAAAACTCCATTGGTTGAAAAAACCCTTTTTTTTAATCCTTTCTGTGGCAACGACCGAACTTAAATTCTCGTGCCGTGATCGCAATGTAATGAAT
Organism: Cheiracanthium punctorium; assembly: GCA_038373885.1. Lineage (NCBI taxonomy): Eukaryota > Metazoa > Arthropoda > Arachnida > Araneae > Cheiracanthiidae > Cheiracanthium > Cheiracanthium punctorium. The sequence goes on from JAWZYV010015527.1 coordinate 68,800, forward strand.
GGCGTAAGATCGCGTTGATGCTATTAAATTCTAAACATTAGGCTGCATTAAAATTCGTAAAATATCATCTAATTTGCATAATTTTTTCGTTTTTATTTTAAAAGAGGGAGAAAAGAATGTTTCACGATTTGTCAAAATATCTAAAAGTTATGACGGATGGAATTCAAGATGCGACAGTTTTAAAATTATTTTACGAAAAAAAATCGCAAAGCAGATGTTTAGTAAAAAAATTCCTAAAAATCGGTAAATCATGTTACGTATTCAGAACAAACTGTCTTTAAAAGAAAATTTCCTCCTCTATCCGATGATACAAATGCCGTTTTGCTGCGAGCGTAATTTCCGCCGTTATTACGAATTAGGTGAGAAAAAATGCAAAAAATCGCATAAAACATAAAATAAAAAAAAATCTAGATCGAATTTTGAAAAAATCGCTTCGAGGTGCACAACTACATATTTACATCTTCCCGAGTACCAAATTTGGTGTTTCTAGGTGTAGCCGTTTGTCCGTAACGCTGCAGACAGACACACCCACACACACACACACACACACACAGACACCTTCTTCTTCTCTACTTATTATAAAAGAAGGTGTCTGTGTGTCTGTGTGTGTGTGTGTCTGTCGGCAGCGTTACGGACAAACGGCTACACCTAGAAACACCAAATTTGGTACTCGGGAAGATGTAAATATGTAGTTGTGCACCTCGAAGCGATTTTTTCAAAATTCGACCTAGATTTTTTTTTATTTTATGTTTTATGCGATTTTTGGCATTTTTTCTCACCTAATTCGTAATGACAGCGGAAATTACGCTCGCAGCAAAACGGCATTTGTATCATCGGATAGAGGAGAAAATTTTCTTTTAAAAACAGTTTGTTCTGAATACGTAACATGATTTACCGATTTTTAGGAATTTTTTTACTAAACATCTGCTTTGCGATTTTTTTTCGTAAAATAATTTTAAAACTGTCGCATCTTGAATTCCATCCGTCATAACTTTTAGATATTTTGACAAATCGTGAAACATTCTTTTCTCCCTCTTTTAAAATAAAAACGAAAAAATTATGCAAATTAGATGATATTTTACGAATTTTAATGCAGCCTAATGTTTAGAATTTAATAGCATCAACGCGATCTTACGCCATTCATTACATTGCGGTCACGGCACGAGAATTTATCTTCGGTTGTTGCCACAGAAAGGATTAGAAAAAAGGGTTTTCTCAACCAATCGAGTTTTTAAATGGGATATCGGAATTTCAATTCGCAAGTGAGGATCTATGACGTCAAATGCTTTAAGATACGTAAAAATTACGCCATAATTTTAACTCATTTATTCCAGCTCTATTTTCAACACAGGGAGACGATATTTTGATTAAAATTTACTGTAGAAATAAACTAAGAAATTCACGATTATTATTATTAGAAGTGGTATTTTAATCCGGTGCTTATTTAAAAATTGAAATGTCTTCACGGTGCTGAAAATATTCATTTTAAAAATTACAAAGTTCGTTTAAAAGCGCGATATATTAAAATTTTTCTATTTACTATTTTTATTTTTGACATTTAATTATGGCGCAGACGTTGCCTAACATATGCATGCAGGCTGCGAGTATAGTTTTATTTTAACGTTGAATTACGTTCCTCCATAAAGGTCCTACATAACGCAAAATTTTAATGATACCGTTTGAAAACTACTATGCGAAATATCGAAATTAATTCCCTCAACCATCTGGGGTATTCTTTACGGCAGTCAAACAGTGACGTCATAAATTAAAAAAATGCGTGAAATTTGTAAACTCTGCAACTCTGCACCTTATCACAATTAAAGCGGGAATAAGTAGCTCCTCGAGATTACACAGTTTGATGTTTTTCAGGAGACAGGACTATGGAGGATATAAAAGATATCGCTATATTAGAAAACTGGATATTTAAAATGGCCTGCTTTGGATATTTTCTCCCCACAATAAGATGAAATGGTTTGCGGCGCTAAATACGCCAATCTTATAAAACTATGTATAAATTAAATATATATGGAGAGTTTCCTTAATGGCAACCATTATGTGAAATGATTATTATTTATGCTAATGCGTAAATTGCAAAGAATCGCCATAGAATCAAAAGATTCCATTGGGGCCAAATAATCTAAGCTGTTTCTTTTAAGGGAGCCTTGAAGAGGGAGAAGCGAAGATAGATAGTATTAATGTACGTAATAGGTAGTATCATTAGATTCGTAAGGATAATATGAATAAATCATAATATACCACGTTAATAAATATTTCATGAAATTAAAAGTGTTTCTCCTTTTCCAACGGTTGTCTTACAACCAACTAAACGAAAAGTAATTCTAATTTGCGTTAATATATCCCGCAGTAATTTCAACAGAGGAGATTACTTGAACTTTTTAAAAATGAAATTCTGTTTTGTCACATGCAGATATGATTTTAGTAGTAAAATATTCGCGTATTCCCGTATGAAGAGCGGGTGCGCAGTTATCTTAAAAACATCTCTTGAAAATAGCATAAATGAATTCAGAAGACCTCAAAACGTGTAAATACACCAAAATCTCGAAGTCGAATTTTTTCATGATTACAATACTTTCCTTATATGGTACATGTTCGGAAAGAAATGGTTGTCATTCCATGTAGTGTCTTAGGTATTTAATGCTACAACTTGAGCCTAAAAAACAGTATGATGTAGAAATAAGACATTTTGAAAACCATTAAGCTTTCCACTTTTTGATAGTGAATGACACTGACGTAGTTTTTTGAGTCATTATACTGCAATGATGCCAGGTTAATACTTGTGACGCAAACTTTACATCAAGAGTCAAATAATTTTGCTCTTTTTCTTTAAATTCCACATCACGAATAAATTCGAATTACACATGTAATGAAAATTTTCGTTTCCTACCGTACGAAGAACGGGCACGCAGCTAGTTTATAATAAGTAGAGATATATATTTTTTGGATAAATATGAATTTATAGGAAATGCCTACGAATGAGGAAGGTAAAATAAATTTTTGTCCGAGTTGTTGAAGGAATTGTTTTTTAAAGTATGAATGCCTATTTATCCTACGGATGCACTATAATACCGATAAGACAAGTGTCGTCTATCATGCAATCTATGATGGCTATATAACGATCCAGGTAATTCAGCCGGATAGGACGAAATTTTACCGCCACTTATGTGTTGACATTGTGTGTTCGATAGTGGAAGTGTTTGGTAGTGGAACGTGAACTGTAAAAGAAATGTTGGAATTTAAAGCTGTAAAAGGTTTGAAATTTTGTGAAAAAGTTTCAAAACAGCGTGAAGTTATCTTTGTTCATGTGAGGAATTGACTTCAGTAAAATTTGTAAGGAAAAGGTGAAAATGTGAGTATGTTTTGAAATATTTCTATTTGTGTAGAATTGACTATTTTATGTCTTCAGGTTACAGAAAATGTTGAATGCACTGGTTATAGCAGTAAAAAATCCTTGTAGATGCTTGGTGAGTAAATTAACTTGCTCAAAAAAATTTCCAGTAGGTAGTTTAATTGTCATATTGTTCGGAAATGTTAATTGATTTGAAAATTATCGTTATAGTTCTTGAAGAGTAATACGTATTATATATTGCTGATGTAAGAATTTAACTTCCATTAAATTTTGTCGTACGTACTGGTGAGCCTGATTTTTATATTTTTAACTTTGTATTTTGTGTAAAAATATTTGTTTTGAAGGCATTGAAAATGTTAAATGCGAAATAAATATACCGTAGTTACTTGGCGACACAAAAAATCGCAAAAACAAAACCATCACAGCTACTTGGCGACCAAAAAATCGCCAATAAACATCGTATCTACTTGGCGACACGAAAAATCGCAGAAACAAAACCATCACAGCTACTTGGCGACCAAAAAATCGCCAATAAACATCGTACCTACTTGGCGACAAAAGAAATCGCCAAATTTCGCTGGGGTACGCATAACGGAAAAGTAGCAGGATGTATTTCAATTCCACTATATGTAAATATATGACCCAAAAACTTAATTTAGGTTTTCTGAAATTCGCACTTATCTCTATTTATTCGTACGCTATGATCCAACAGTCGCTGAATAACTTTCTCTCTTAGTCTACCCAAATCCTTCTGAGTATCAGCCCATAATAAAATGCCATCCATAGAGCATTGAACTTTTTCAAATCCTTATAAAATAGTTTTCATAACCTGCTGAAATATCTCAGGAGCTGAAGCCAATCCGAATGGCACCCGCATGGAGGAATAACGACCCCATGGGATGTTGATGGTCAAATAATCAGATAATCTCTCTGAAACACGAAGTTGCCAAAATCCTCTTCTGGCATCTTAGAGGGTAAAATACTTAGCTATTACAATACGTACAGCAATATCCTCGATAGTTTTAAGATAAAATGCCTTCGCTTAATCACTTTATTAATGTCTGAAGGATCCATGCAAATACGTACTCTATCACTCTTCTTAACGATAATCAGAGGACTCACTGCAGGGGTAGAGTGTATAACTGTTTAATAACTTTTTCACTTGAGCCAGCAGCCACATTTATTTCTTATAACTGAAAAGTAGCCTGCTCACTGGCACGACAAATATCGACAGACTTTTGCAAATTCGGCAGACTTTCTACCAAATATTCACGGACCTTGTCCGAATACCACGAACAATTTGATCTCGCAATAAACTGTCTTGTAAAGTTGAAAAATTACAGTAATTAATCTTCGTTCTTAACTTAGTTAAATAACAATCAAAATTTTCTTGCTTACCTTGAATACAGTTTAAAAACATACGCCGCATATAGGGTAAAGGCACAAATTGTTGACACTACTCCAATTATTGATAGTTGTTCCTTCAAAGTTGAAAAATAAGTATTTGGGGCCACTTAGAAATTCAAATTTAGCACCTAGCCAAAGCTCAACTCATCAGCTACAGATTCCCACCGTGATCAAGTCAATTTGACTAACAGAACTCCCGGGAACGTAGAGTCTCTTATCAGTGTCTTGAAGCAGTTCATAAACTAAAGGTTTTGCTTAAGAGATATGTCTCGATTTCGCGTATAATAACTGAGAAACTTCATGTTTCATTTCTTACATTTTGTTAGGTCTAATTTATTGCTACTTAATGAGAATACAGTTTCATACAGTTTCCAAATGTAAATTTTCAGTTAAACAACTACTTTTAGGGGTGCCAATAATTAGTATTCAAAACAGTCAATTTATCCAATTAGAGACAAACCTGTCAATAATTGTCAATTTCACATAAATGTACTCAATGACATTATTAAGATTGTTTTTTGATTTTTAACACTGTTATGTTCCCCCCTTGTCAAAATAACGGAGGGATCCATCTTTTTGACTTTCAGATATTGTCATTTTTGAATTAAGTAGGTAGGGCAGGCATAATGAGACAAGTTAATAAGTATACATTTAGGATTAAAGCAATATTCTGCATGTCTGTGAATTAGACAAATAACTGTAATTTGTTCTCGTTTTGTCTAATACAGTTTGCATGTGTATTTGTTCACGATTTGAATAACACAGACTGCATTTCCGTATCTACTCTCTTGTAATTTTTAAGGAGACTTGTTGTAGTATTACCCAAATCGATGATTTAACATTTTCTGATTAGTGAAAGTTAATAATTGACAAGCTTACGTTTTTCCTTTTTAGGGTGGCTTTATCAAGTTGGTTGTTTTCCATTTTCGGGTTATTAAAATGGCTCTAAAAAGCTCTTCTAAACAAAAACGAAAAGGTCCCGTTGAAAGATAAAAAAAAAGTATGAAGAGGGATAAATATTAATTGTCCACTCAGTTTTATGAAGAATAGTGTTCCACTTGTAACAGCAGTCAGGAATTATGGGCCCGTATTATCAGGTTGTAACTAAAGTTTTCCACCATACCTGCCTGAAAAACTAACTTCTAACTCTTTAGATAACTGTTTTTGAACTTTCGCTACCAAACCTGCACAGTGTCACATGATACAACAATAGTACTTAAAACTGTACTCCTAATTCGTTGATATTATGTAGCTGACTTTTTGCAGCACAACTGGAAGTAAATGATGGTTCTAATCCTCTAGAGTGATAGTTCCATTTGAGACACCTTATACTTAATAACTATATTTTTTACAGATTTCACAACACAGTGTTATAAAGTAAGCCTCTTTCTTTCAAATGCCAAAAATCGTTTGACAAAATATGAGCCAATACGCCAACGAGAACTGTGTGCTGACGATGTTTGCGGTGGCGGGAAACTTTCGTTACAACCTAATAATTACCTACCCCGTATTAATTTAGTTTACAAAGCAACCCAGTAAGTCCCCAATCAGTCTTAAGCCTGGATCTGTAAGTATTACAGCAAAATGAAGAACACTTGTGGTTACACGCTTTTTTTAAAGCATAGGAAAATCCAAAAAAGTGTTCAGTGGTGACAAAACAGCATTTTTCCTAAATTCTGAATGCAAAAAAGAATAGCACCTAAGGGTAAAAAGAATGTATACTTCTCTGTAAATAATGAGGAAGAAGAGTGCTTTACTGTACTTATTACAGCTAATGCTAGCCGTGATTCAGCCCCGTTGAGTCCAAGTATGAAACAGTGCCTGATATCACCTAAAGCGTTCCTGATGATTTGAATGTGAAGATGAGAGGATGACTTGTTTTTCCTTTTACGGATCCTTCATCAAAATGTTTAAACCTAATTCGGAAGAAAGGTTTATTTATGAAGAAACAGTCGATTTCTTCAAAGAATCACCAGGATAACAGGATAAACCTCCGAGAGCAGCTCACTTTTTCGTTTTAAGAATTTTTTTTTTTTTTTTGCTCTCTCGGAGTATTCTCCTATCAAACGAAACCCCACTTCAGGGGCCCGGGAAGCAGCACCTTATAATTAAAAAAATTACATTGTTTTACAAGTAAAAAGTTTTAAAATTTTAAAATTTTAATCAGGAACAATACGTATTGAAGATTTCGCTCTTTTCCTGGTTTAGAAAAGATGAGAAGATGTTTCATGGAGGCAATTAATCAAGACCCTTTGGAAACTTCCAGAGAAGAATTGAGTGATCAGGAGTTAGTACCTCTATCATAACATGTCTATCATATCATTTCCTGAGCATCATAAGTCCTTCCTGTTCATAATTCCAAATCAGCTCGATCTGAAGCAAATCTATTGATAGATGTAAAAGACATTGTCTTCGTTGATTATTCTACCGAAATAATCAAACTTTTGCTTAATAGTTTCCAAAGACCTCCGTTCCTCCGTTCTGCCTCTGTTAAACCGAAGGTATTAAAAATAACAATAGCTACTGGTCGTCAGAAACGTCGCCGCTTGAACTTCTGCTGGTTTACTACTTAACTGAGTAACTACTGCATAAAACTCAAATGTCTGCTTCCACAATTTCCATTTCGCCAAAATTCTATCTTCAGTAAACTTCCAACTCCCGTGAAAGACGTGCATCAACAGATTCGTTCGCTACACTCGGCATGTCTTAACAAAATAAAGCAAAATAAATTTCACTTCTATTCTGACACCAGATCTTATAATGGAGAGTCGGCATACACTTACGCAGGTTGAAAAGATGATAATCGTTTATTCTGGAAAGTTCAAAAAGACTAAAAATCACAAAAAGCGTAAGAACATCTACACCGTTTGTACGGTCCGCTTGAAATTTTTCATAATTATGCATAAAAATACAGAAAACAATCTGCTCTGCTTTAAAATCTGAAAATCCAACCTCATTTTTAAGCGATTTTTTGCTCTTTTAAGTTCTATTTTATTTCTGAGAGTAAATGAATCATTTCCGTGAGAAAATTAAGTGTTTCAAGTGACAATGACGCCATAGTGAAATCATGGTCATCTGGTTTTAAGGGAAAATAGCGATTCCAATTCGCTTCAAATAGTTTTTCCAGATAACATAGTTTATTCTTTTTCATTAAAATCGTCAAATCTATTTTCTAGCGCCCGTTGTAATTGTCTCCAACCGGTCTTTGACTTCTAGCTTTAAATATTCAGTTAAAGTTTTTCGATGTGTGCCAATAAGTTATCGTTCAGTTAAAGTTTGTGGTTCTGCAAATATTCATTGAGTATTTAAAAATAGAAATTTCAGAAAAGGATCAGTTTGCATTGTCACTAGCAAGATAATGATTTAAAGCTATAAATGAAATAATTTTCCCTAGAATTTCATAGAACTTCGTAGCTTCATTTGGAAGAGCTGATATCTTCTTAACTAACCTCTGCACTAGCTTTAAATTTTTATAAAAGGTATATCACTAAGCAAAGAGTAAAACCAGTGATTTATGTAGAATATTTCAAAAAGTGATTAAATTTAGTTATTTTTTAAAGTGTCGCTCAAACGTTGAGATGCCATATTTTCAGCATATAATTACTCATTTTTGTAATTCTAACACTAAAGAACTTTACGGGTTCCTTAATTTATATTTTAAGATAACAAAACTATATGGGGTGTAATAATCCTGCTTTATTTGTGTTTTTCATTTCAATTAGACGTATAGTTTTCAGAAAGGAAAATGAATTATTTGAAGTATTAAAAATTTCGTAAACTGTGCAGTGGAAGTTTGTGATTGCATGCCTTTCTGGCATTTAAACGATAATCAGCTGTCGAAATTTCGACATTTGAATAAAGTAAATTCATAACTAAATTTTTATGACAAAATTTCTGAATAAGTACATCTAGTAATCATGCATTATTTCTCATATTCATGCTTTTCTGAAGAAAGTATGGTCAAAATCATCCTACCTGTGATAAATATTTTAAGATGAATGCTAAACTTTTTTAAAAAATGAAAGTTAAGACGATGATATGATTTATGATTTCGTAATCCTCTAGCTTTGTAGGTCAAATGCCACTCATGTGTACCTTTATAAAACGGATTTGAATACAGAAGGTACGTACGGCTGTGAGGTGTCGACGGAAGCTCCATCTTTTCGAACAGTTAAGGCAGATAAGGAACTTCGTATTTATGGTAAGTTTATGCACCTATTTTAGCTTCATGTTTTTACATTTACAACAGAAATATTTATCATTTTGATAGCTTCTAGTAAAAATGAACAGTATGAAAATGTGGGGTCATGATGTTTCATCATCTGCTTACTTCATTCTTGAAACGATGTAATCGAACAAGGTTTTGACATTAAAATGACAAAAAAAAAAATAAGAAAAAGCTTTCCTCTCTGAAAACGTATCAGTCTTCATACACTATAAAAACAATCACGTTCAATAAGTGCAACTTTAATTACAAAAAGCAGTTCATAACACTATTTTGAAACTTTGAAAAATAGTTTACTTTATGAAAATATTTTTATTAAAAAAAAGCCCCAAGCAGCACGACTGTTTGGCAAACGATTGGCCAAACATCGATTTGATTGGGATTTGTTCGGTCATATTATAAGAATATCATAATAACATTGGCCCATCATCGCTTCCGATATTAAAATTTTGTCCTCAGAACGCGACATCGTCATCTGTTTGGCGCGACGTCGCCTTGCTATGCTAAATTTCCGACATCATAAGCAGATTTCGGAATTTGTTTGGGGCGATATCGACCGACGATCACTTAAAAACTGGCCACTAATCGTTCAGGGTTTGATATCGGCCCAAATTCGCTTCGAAATTACTTAACAGATGGCGCTGCGGAATCTGGGACATTTTACTTCTTTTCAGTGGCAACGGGTGCGGCTCGGCCGGTGTTTACTGTTTACTACGGTGCTTTCTTCGAATTAGGGTAAGTTATTTCTTTTACTATTTTCTGATTTTTTTGTTTGTTGAAATATTGCTTTAATGATCCTATTGAAACAACTTAAAAAGTATCATTTGTTAGATCGGTACAGCTTTATCCTTTATAATGAAGTGTGGTTTATGCTCTGAGTACGCATTGTACCGCCATTTTAAGTAATTCAAAGTTATGATAAATATTTCTATTTTAACAATGTTCGACCGTCATTAGAGCATTACACGTAACGTAAAATTCTGAGGGGGAAGTACAGTTGAGTATATTTAGCGTAAAGGAATTTACTTTCTAAGCTGTTCGATGAGGAAGATGCTTCATTAAAGCTGATCTTAGTATAATAGTTTAAAATATACAAATGACACCTTTTCTAGTGTCATAATAGCGTTTGTGATGCCAGCTAAAAAAATGCATCATAAAATATGTTTGTTTATATTTTGGTTCAGTTAGCATATAACAACACTGTTTTAGTAGTAAAATTATTTATTTTCCACCACCATCAACCACTCTTTTCATTTAAAAAAATAAAAGAGTGGTCTATCCATATTCTATATCTAGCTTTACAAATTTTACATAATTGTGTGCAGTGGCGTATACAGGGGAGGGGGGGTTCAACACCCTGCTCTTGTCAAAATTTTTTTGACAAAATGTCCATAAGTTTTGAATTTTTAACTTAAATATTACGCATTTTAATACAAAGTTATGTCTATAACCTCCCCACCCCCTACCCCTTGAAGGAAGTCTGCATACGCCACTGATTTTGTGCTACTTTGATTCCAAACTACTACAATAAGTAAAGAACTGATTGCTTAAACACAATGATTTCCTTACAAAGTGGCTGTTCAGGCAGATGGCTCTATCAGGACACAGGCTATTCCCATTCTTCAGTGCAGGGCCATACCCAGAAAAAAGTTTTGGGGGGGGGCGACCAAATGGTGAAAAAGGCGAATTTTTCACAAAAAACTTCATCATTATTATTTTGCTAACAAAATTTAAAATTTCAGAGGGGGAGACCAGACTCCCTGGTCCCCCCACCCTGGGCACAGCCTTGCTACAGTGTATATTTAAATTATTAAAATAATAACGTTTTAAAATTGTATGTTTAATTAGAGATCTAAAAACATGAAAACAAATTTAGGTATTACATATTATCGTGGCGGTCCGCCAAGACGAGTGATTTTTTTGCCAATAGAAGTGCTGGGCATATGAAATTACTAATGGTTTTGAATACGATTGGTAACAGTTTGGCAACTCATTTGATGGAAAAATAGTGTGGTGGGAATGACTGCCGGGATAATACATAAGTACCCAAATTTAATCCAAAACATCAGTATATTAAAAATTTCTGGCAAGCCCAAGTCCGAAGGCAATCTTGCATTACAGAGAGAGAGCCTGGGCGAGGTTTGGACTTGGGCTCAGCCTGTCTCATACCCAGCAGGGCTCGAAAATTGCCCCACATGCCCGGGGCATGTAAAAATTAAAATCGGGCATGCATTTTTTTCCCTTACATGCCCGACCCGGCATGTAAAAATAACCAAATGAGTAACAGGCAAAATTAACAAATATTCAACTACTTTATAGAAATAATGCTTTGTGCATCTTCCTGATAGATAGTATCAAGGGCGGTTCCAGAGTTGCAGTCTGGGAGGGGTAATGATATTTTACACTTTTATATAAACTCGGTGCCACAGAGAATTGGTGACTACCAGGGGGCGCACATTGGAGAGGGGACCTCTTTGACTGCACAATATGTTTCATATATGCAAATAAAATTAATAAATCATTAAATGTGAAATAAATGTTTTATTAATCATATAATTAATGAAGTATGTAAATACTGAAAATAACAACATTGCATCTTTGACCCCATCGATCAACATTATTGTTCCGAACCCCACTACAGATGAGATGGGTTCCAGCTCTGTAATTTGCGATTGTGAATTTCCTATGCAGAATTATTTTTCACTTCCGTTCACGTGGCGGTTGCCAAGCCCCAGCGACTGTCGCCAGCCATCTTGCACAGTCGGCAAAGTCTTTTAACACATTAAAATTGCACATATATTCTACTAACAAAAACATTAAAACAAAATACACCATCCATATTTAACCAAAAAAAAGTCTGCAAATTCAGTAACAGGCAATTTGAAATGAGCAAACAGTGGACCGTTTTTAACTAAAAAAACTACAGTGGATTAAGCAACCTAGTTGTACAGATAATGTAAACTAGGCAAACACTGTCCCGTTTTCAACTCAAAAAAACATCAGTGGATTAAACAACTCAGTTGTACAGCTAATGTAAACTGGGCAAACACTGTCCCGTTTACAACTAAAAAAGCATCAGTGAATTGAACAACCTAGTTGTACACCTCATAAGAAGGCAGTATGATTAGAATAGCACGTAAATAGCACTTACGACAACATAAAAACATCAAATATCAATTTAAAATTCACATTAAAAACCTTAAGCATTGCAATTATTTGTTAAAAAAAACACTTACCTTTATTTTTTTTAATTAACGGCTCAAAAATGTTTCTAATACACACCGGCTTATAATGTAACACCAGCATGCTTTCTTTTATTTAGTTTTATATTGACACTACATTTCTAACAAATACACACACTGGCTGATAATGTAAAACCAACATGCTTCCTTTTATTTAGCTTTATATTCATACCATATTTCTAACAAACACACACACACACACACATTCTTTTCATACAATAACATAACATATTTCATTTCTTTCCATCCATAACATGAAACAATTACGAATTCCCAGACTGACGAGATGATTCACGTTTCTTTATGGTTGTCAGTCAGAACTACCACCGGCAGGGTACTTCACTCCCACTGTGCATTGCCCACGACTGCGCCAGAACGATCACCAATTGAAACGTGTAAACAGCACCAGATACAGAATATAGCCCGAATAATGCTGTTAAGCGATCAAATGTTTTTTTATCCATAGCTTTTAGGCATTTAGCTAAAAGCTATGTGCCACATGGCTTTTAGCTAATGTAGGCATGTCACATGGCTTTTCTTTTGCATGTTTTCCTTCCTCACAATGAAGATGGCAATCAGAAAAGTTTCCAATTTAAAATTGGACAAGTAGCCTTGTACTACTCTTGAGGTAGTGTCACTTAATTTGGGAAATAAGGTTGCAAACCTTGCATGTTGCAATTCCATCTTCATATTCTAACCAATCAAAATCTTGCAGCCAAGACAGTTGAAATTTCCTTTTTCCTAAATTTTTATGCTCAGTTTCAGTTTTATTTTCATTTGTGCTCATTTTAAAATTTTCATGCACCTCCATCATATTTTGACTTTGTTGTATATCCAGTCCATCTGCCTTTTTATGATCAAGTTTATCTGAAATAAAAAATCCCTCTATTTTCTTTTGCTTACACAACAGTGAATTCTGTTTGATACTTCTCTTCATTTTAATTTTCTTGATTATAAGACTTCAGAGAAAAATTCTAACTAAAGCCACTTGCTTGACTGAAAAAAAAAAAAACATAACGCTCGCAACACAGTAAACTGCACATATTTATAGGTTAATCTCCGTCAACCATGCTGTCAACTAAAAATGTGAGTGGAAGTAGAAGTATTTCTGAAGAAATTACAACCTCTGCAAATCGCCATGCAGCGAAACACTTGCATACGGAGATTGAATGAATTTGCGAGTGGAAGGGTCAGTTATAGTGAGTTAAGTAAATGAGTGTTATGGGGAAGAAAGGGAAGGAAAAATGAATAGGCTTGTAGCGTGTGACGTCACAATTAATCTTGGTAGGCATATTCTGCGGGACATCTAGTAGGGGCAAGTAACCAATAGGCTTAACTCTACGTGACATCACTGAGCTATTTCTTAGAACTACCCTGAGGATCTTGTGATCCTGAGATAGCTTTAGCTTGCAATTCAAGGTGAGTGAGATGAGATCTCGATCCACTGACTTGGTGGGGATTCAGTTTGGTAAACATTACCGTGACGTATGGGAGGGAGAAAAACCGTAAAAATGCGCCTAATTAAAAAAACATAAGTGCTTGGGATGACAGTATTTTCTTTTCCAGTCAGGAAAATCTAGTCGCCAAAAGATTTTTTGTAGTCGCCCAGGTGAGTGGGCTCATGGTGTTTGTCGGACCCTGATTATGGGCCTATGGAATATAAATCATTTAAAGTGAGCTAGTGCATTTGAGTAAGTTTAAATTGGGGATGTATATTATAGGTCACCGTTACACAACCTGTATAGATTTTGTTGTGTATAAGACTAGTAGTTTTCTACGGGGCAAATATTAGTTGTTTTTTTTCCTTTTTTGGGCTATAGTCAGAAATTCTTGAAAGTCTGCTAGTATGGTGCATCTGATGTAATTCAAATTGGGTAACATCGTGGTCTTATGACATGACTTACATAGATTTTGATGTGTGTAGAGCCGATAGTTTGTTCACAGGGTTGTAAAATGTAATTCTTATTTATTATAGCCTAAGGAAGTGAGCTTTTATCTATATAGTGCATTCGATTGAGCTCATATTAGGTATGCATATTATAGGTCTCTGTTTTACATACTGCATAAAGTTTAGTAAGTGTATAACTTACAGTTTTTTACAGGACTACAAAAAAGCGTTCTTATACATTACAGCACTCAAACCATGGTCACCAGGGTGAGTGATCACCCATGGTGCTCTAGTGCCTTAACACTGCATCCGATTGAGTTAAATGAAATTTATTTAAATGCTTGGTAAAGATAAAGTGGTCGGAAAGTCAAATGGAGTCACTCAAGATATTTTTTCTTTTATTCAAAACATTGTAAATAGAAAATGGAACAAGAAAGAGTTGATTCCTATTTTAACACCCCCACTCTTGCCAACCTAAAAAATTGCCTCACTTTGGCAAGCTTTGCAGTCATGGGTCTCTAAGAGTTATGTATGAGTTTCAACGCTCTCCCAAAAGAACTAGATGAAAATGAAAGTGAACAAATTACCGATGAACGCACCCGTTAAGGAATTTGAAGACAATTATTAAAACTAGATTAATTGGCAACCCAAAATAAATGAATAAGTAATGGAATGCTGTACTTACAGGTTGTTCCAAATCGCCATTTAATTCAAAATTATGGTTACCACATAAATACTGTAGAAGAACCAAAATCCACACAGCTTGGTTCCAGACCTTGTGCAGATCTTAGAATTTTGTGGATTTTGGGTCATAATAGGAAATATATTCTATTTTCACCCCCCCTCAGAAAATAATAGAAAAAAATATACAATAGAGATCAAGGGAAGCATATCATGTTACTTATAATTAGAATCATAATATAAAAATACAGAGGATTAATGGAATATACAAAATTATGAGATTATAGTACAACTTATTTAAACATGTATATTCAACAGTTTAGGACTGGGATGTTCTAATTATAGTTTTTTTTTTCAATTATTTCCTGTTTGTAACACAGCTTTGTTGCTCTACAAATCTGAGATATTTCTTTCTCACAGCCTAACCTTCATTAAATGTTAATTTATCAACTTTTTGATCATCCTCACTTGTTACTGTGTCAGAGTCTGCGTCATGTGGTCATAATTCAGTGTCAATTATGTCACTGTCAGTCATTTGACAGTTATCAATGTTAAGATTAGAGCTCACAGACTCCTAAAAAATTTTTTTCAAGTGGAAATAGCTTATTTAGTTTTACTTTCTGGTTATACTGTAGTTTTCTGAACTTGCAGCTGGCAGGGCAGATTTCTTTGTTTACATTGAACAGGCAGTGCGGATTTTACAGCCCGGCGTATTTTGGGTCTTCTACTGTAGAAAAAAAAATCGCTGTGGTAACTGCATATGTTTAATTATCATCACCTTGGCGAGAGTCCAGGCGTTAATGTAGAAATCAACCCAAGAAAGACAAACACGGCACAATCATGGATTAGGATGCCCATTCCAAATAGTATTTAAAATGGTGAAGTACAGTTGGAATATGCTTGGCAGAAATTTTAAAACAGTTTTAGTCGGCAATTTTTAGATGGATTTCGATTCTAAAGATGTGTTTTATGGAATAAGGGAGAAAAATACGGCACTATCATGAATAATGATACATTATTCATCATTCCATTAACCCTAATTTCTAAGTTAATGGAATAAGGAACAAAAATAGGGACGACCCATAAATAACATATGATACGCTTTTAATATATAGCACTTTAATGCGTATTTAAAATTTGAAAGTGTTTCTGATTTTCTTTTTTTTTTTTTTTTTTTTTTTTTACCAGAATTTTGCTGAACTGACTTATCTCCAATCTTATTTTTATGCAGGTTAAGATGAAGTCTTCTGTAATAATTAGTTTCACACTTGTACATATGTTTTTGCATTTGCTTTCATTATTTTTCCATGGTGCTTAATTTTTGTTTTAATTGTTTTTATGGATGAAGCTCGGCCTGTTATTGTTTGGTAGATGTTGTGGAAGATGATTGCCACCCCTCCCCCCACCCTTCTGATAAAAAAGGAAAGACGAAATTAAGGTAAGTGCTTTTGTTTATCAAGTAATGTACAAATCTTGTAGTTGACGTGAGATTATGTCTAAGTAACAAGTGATTTTACCATTGGAGCAACACATTGAGTCACACAAAAAGAGAAATTCATAGAAGTAGGCTGTAGAGCTTTTTGTTCTGGGAAAACACAAAAAACAAATTTTAAAGCAAATAGATTTTATTTTGGAATAATCAGGGGGTTTCACTGTACTATACTAGTGCTAAATTAGAACTTATAACTTTTTTTAAGATAAAACATCCTTAATCATTTAATTCAAATGATTGTCACAAAAAGCCCCCATTTGAAATTTTTATTTTTATTTTTTCCCCTCGCGCTGGGCAAAATTATAACAACCCTGCCTTATCCACTACCTCAGCCCTGTTAGGATGCCCCATGGCATCCTAAGCCCTACCAAAATTCAGTCACTGAAATTAAAATATAGGCAAAATCTTATGCATGTATATTAAGAAACATAGTATCCCGGATTTGCATTATGCTTAAATTTTACTTGATAACTTCATCAGCTTACATCATTTCTTCAAAGTAAGTCAAGCTTATTGATGGTTGAAGTTTTATTCATCATAACATGCATGGTGTTCAAATACCGTATTTACACATGTATAACGCGCACCCTATACTTAACAAGAAAAAATCGAGAAATTTTGTTACCTCGTATATAACGCGCACCATAAATTTGACATTCAAAAGACTTTGTAGATTCGTAACCTAAGCATTCCATTCAAAATTATTAGTCCAGCTTTCCAAATACCTAAACTACCAGCATTTCCTTTCTCTTTTTGTCAGTTTTGGACTGGGCATTACGCTCGTCACTTAGCTTAAAGAAAAAGATAAAGAGGAATGATCCTGGATTTTCTTCCCCCATTCAAAAATGGACCAACCCAATCCGGTCTCCCTGCGTTATGGAACAAATCAAAGCAGTTGGTGGGTCACGTGTTGGTTGCAAAATAATGTCACACAAATATTGTCCATTCCTTCATTATTTGTGAGAGTCTTTTGACAACGTGGGAGTAAGATGGTAAAGCGAACTAGTTATGCTGCAGCATTTAAGTTGAAAGTAGTTCAGTAATTACCTAAGGGTTGGAGAAGAAAATGGTAACCATGTTTCAAGTCAGAAATTCGGTGTTGGCGAGTCAAACGTGTGAGAGTGATATTGAAGAAAAACTGAAGAAAGCACCATCTAAAAAATGTGCTTTTGGGGGGGGAAGTCGTGTAAATATCCGCAAGTGGAGCAGCAGCTTTTGAATTATGTAATGGATCTGCGGCATTTGGGATACTCAGTCTCAGTAGAAATGTTGATGTTCGAGGCCTGTAAAATAGCTAAGAAAATGAATATTCCAAGAGAAGACATCAAGGGGAGCCATGGCTGAGTGCAACGCTTTATGATCTGTAACAGTCTATCAGGAGAAGAACGACGCTGTCACAAAAGCTGACGGAAGAATACGAAGAACAGCGTACCAAATTCTCCCAATACATTATAAGGCTGCGAAAACAAAAGAGATATCAGATGTCATAAATTGGCAATGCAGATCAGACTCCATTGTGGTTTGACATGCCAGAAGCCACAACTGTTCATCCTATTGGAGACAGAAGCATTCAAATGCGCACAACAGGAGCAGACAAGCAATGATGCACCATTATGCTGTCCATTACGGCTGACACCGTATGTGATTTAAAAGAAAAACTATCCCTAAGGTATCTTTTCCAGTCGGGATAATTGTAAGAGTCCAGGAAAAAGGGTTGGATGACAGAGGAGCTCATGAAAGACTGGATTAAAGTTGTGTGGGAACGTTGGGCTGTTGCTTTACGTCGGCCATCAAAGCTGATTCTTGACAGCTTCCGTGGACACAGGACCTGTGAAATAAAAGCGCAAATTCGTCACTCAAGTGATTTAGTCATGATACCTGGTGGGATGACGAAAGTACTGCAGTCCTTAGATGCTGTCATCTACCGACCATTTAAGGTTGCATTTCGGCATGCCTACAATTGTTGGATGACAACAACAGATCACAAATTCACTCCAAGTGGGAGAATGAAGCGTGCTTCTCTCGCAACCATATGTGAATGGATATTTGAAGCTTGGAATTGCATCTCAGCCGATAAGAAAGAGCTTCAAAGTGACTGGAATTTCCAATCGGATGGATGGAACAGAAGACGATATGATATACGAGGACATTGACTGTGCCAGTGATGACGAGGACTGTGACCAGAGCAAGGTAGCACCAATAAGGATTGCTAGTTATATTAATGTAATGTTTCTAGCACTGTTGTATGGAAGAAGTGTTAGGAGGGGAAAATATATGTAGCAAAAAATGACTTCTGTTAAGTAAGATTTTTCCAGTTTTATTTTCTTCTTTGAGTACTTTTTTTGATTCAAACCTATAGCGTGTGATTATATGCAGCAATGAAAAATTATTCCAAATATGACGCGCACACAGAGAGTTTTTGCCCTAAATTTTTGAAAAAAAAAAAAAAAAGTGTGCGTTATACACGAGTAAATACGGTAACAAGAAAAATATCATTTTATTATACAAAGGTAAACTGTTAAAGGTAAGCTTAGGTTTCTCACGTGTTAATAAGTAATTAGTTTTCCAAATTTTCTTCACTAGACACAACATGGATAAATTGTCATTACTTTCAAATAGATAAAAACTAATAGAGCATTTAATTTTAAATAAATTTTTATAAAAAATTAACTTCCTTAAATAGACTTATTATTTTTGTTAAGAAATTAAAGAATTTATTTTTGTTATTTTATGAACTACTTGTGTGCACTTGGTGTTAATGGATTATTTCATGTAATTTAATTAATGTTCTAAAATTACTATTTTTTTGGGGGGGAGGGCAACTAAATTATGTCTGATTGCCGGCTGGAGTTTTTGCAATTTGACTGAAATTATATACCTCCTTTTGACTGAAACCTTTTAAGATACTACTGCATCTGAAAGTACTTAATGTTTTATTCTTGTTTATCTTAAATGTGACATTTCTGAGATTCCAATGTTTTATAAATTCTAAATTGTACATTGTTTTTTTGTTTTTTTTTTCTTCTTCCCAGTTTCTGGTTATCAACTTTCATCCAGAGAACAACGAACAAGTAGTAGATGGAAAATAATGGAAAGAGGGAAAAAACATTGCATATATATTTATTTATTTCATGAAATACTGATTTATTTTGTATGTAATAAAGAATGTTAATAAATTTTTTTATTTTTAATTATGTTTTACCTTGAATATCATTAAAATCTGTGTCATTAATCTTTTTTATTGAGAAAACTATGAATGGGGTTTTAAAAACATGTTTTGTGATTAGCAACAGTTCATAAAAATTTAATGATAAATGCTTTTGAAGAAGATGGTAAGTATAAATTTTTGATTGGAGGGTACTTAATAATCAAGTCTTTCACCACTACAAATGCCTGAACTACTGGCCATTTCATAATGGGGGCACCAGTTTAAGTGTAAAAATTTTGGGGGGGGGGGTGTAACAGTGGTGAAATATTTTTCATAGGTTTAATAAGCATTCATTCGACAAAATGAAAACCTACTGCAGGAGAAGCTGCCATTTTAAAGGTTCCAAGAAAAAAGTACAATAAAACTTTATAATATGAAGTAACTGATCAACTCTCAACTTTGTATAAGTTAACCTGGGACTGCAAATATGTCAGTTTAGAGTATAAAAATAGTACTTAGTGCATGAAAAAGAAAAGAAAAGGAACCCTCTACTTGGAGAATAATTATTTATTTAAATCTGTTTTTCCATATGGTACCAACTCCACCTTTTTTTACCTAATTTAAGTTACATACAGATTGCATAAGTTACATATATTTTTATTTTTTACACTTGATCAGCTTAAAATTAGTGTGAGTGTAGGCAGAGTTTTATATAGGAGCATTTTTTTAAACCTACTATGTAACAGTATGCAGAAAGGGGGGGATGAATATCAGTGATGCCATTTTCTATACATTTTTGTGTTTATGCCCACAAGTAATTAATAAAAAGTAACATTTTTAATGTTTGTTTTGAAGTATGAGGATGTTACTTCATTATACATAGGCATAGCCATAATTTTTTTTTTTTGGGGGGGGGGATTAAATTTGCATATTCAAATTATAATTTACCTAATTTTCTTATTTAGAAAAATCTTAAGATAATATAGCAAATTACATTATTAAAATCGTAAACCAAAGTTATTTAGTAAATAAAAAAGGCGAATTGATGAGATTTGAAAATTGCTTAAGTCGAGGTACTACTGTATATACACACACATTTATATATTTTATTTATTTCTTGAGTGTGTTTTAAACTGGGTATTTATACAAAATCAAAATAGGAAATTTTGCCTTGCACTCAAATACTTTTTTTAAGTGAGTGTAAATATCTGAGAGCTCATACTAAGTAAAGTGAAAATATGTAGGGGGGGGGCAGAAATACATATCCAGATATTTTAACTGTGCCCTCCCCTTCTGGCAGTGCCACTTTTTATTAAAGGTGACAATATATACATATATATAAAGTACTATTTGTCAGATTGAAAAATAAAATACTTAGAATAATAAAATTACCTTTAGAGCGAATAATTTATATATATATACAATAGAAACTGGGGTATAAAGGCTGGGATTGCTTGGGTTAACATTTGGCGATTGGTCGGCCGTCGATAATAACCGTTTGGCAACTGATCGACGGTCGATAGTAACTGTTCGGCGATTGGTCGACCGGCGATGAAAGTCATTGGTATCTGTTTGGCGACTGTTCGACCGACGATGAAAGCCATTGGTATCTGTTTGGCGACTGTTCGACCGACGATGAAAGTCATTGGTATCTGTTTGGCGACTGTTCGACCGGCGATCAAAGTTATTGGTATCTGTTTGGCGACTGTTCGACCGACGATGAAAGTCTGGTATCTGTTTGGCGACTGTTCGACCGACGATGAAAGTCTTTGGTATCTGTTTGGCGACTGTTCGACCGACGATCAAATCCATATTGGCGCCTGAAGATTGGCCAATCTTCACCCGATGAGACATGCCCAATCAATCGCCCATATCGCCGGCGATGTTGGCCCCATGTCAACTTCCTCGGTGAGCGATGTTTGGCCAAAGTTTGGCCACTGATGAATTGCTGCTTGGGGCATAGTTGTATTGCAGAAGAAACTGAAGTATATTGAGTGTACTTTCACGTCTCGACTGCTCAAGAGGCAAAAAATCTTTGATAAAAGAATCCTTCTTAAATTTTAGTTATACCACATCAAAAATTAAATGGATTTGTAAATTCTTTTTATTCTGTATAAAGTATCCTATTCTAAACTAACAATTACTTAAATATGTTTGATGAATTTTACGGTTTCATATTCTGTGTTCCAAAATTCCAGAAGAAATGCTGATAAAGCTAAAAGAAATGTACTATGCATTGCACACTTGGATTTACAGTTCCGTAATCTTGTCTATGGTTTTGATATTTTTTGTTTGTTTTATTAACAAATTGCTACTAATTTACAAAACTTGCCTGTCTTTAAATATTTAAGTATAACAAAAAAGACAGAAAAATATTTTTCTGCTAGGCTTCCTCTACTGAAAATATAAGCAACACCACATTTGATATTAATTCCACAGCTTGATACATTCTTTAACCCTTTCGCTTCGGAGAAACTAGCTGCGGTTATATATTCGTGGTACCAGAGAGTTTTCCACAAGAGTACGCACTTCACGGAAGAGTAAGCCACAAAAATACGTTTCGCAGCATCCACCGAAAAATAAAAAATTTTGATATATTCTAGCAGAAAAATTACTGCTTACAAAAAGTGGTTAATCACATTCCGGAATTGTTGGCAGCTATGATAATCATACCCATGTAGTCTTTAGTTGGAGCGGCCTTAGTAATCAGAAATCGTTTCGTGGCTGGCGCCATTGGGCGGCGGTAGTACCCAGAGAACACTTCTTGGATAGAGCTGTGGCAAACCGTATGTATTCGTAACTGAAATGCGGATAATCACCCAGACTCGAAATAACGAACTCCTACTTTCGAATGTGAGTCGTTACTACATCTGGATCGATTCCGGATGTTCTTTGCTATTTGTTGCTGGATACCAGAAGTAGTATAAACTCGCGGTTTCAGGAGGAAAATGAGTCTTGGTATTTGAGGTATTTGAGTAGCAATATGTTTCGTTATTCGTTACTGACTAGTAAGGGCTTACATTTCGTATGTGCAGAATGGCATCGTTTTGATGAGACTTGCGATAAGACTTGCGATAACTACGGCGATAGACAGTTTCTGCTGCTCTATTATGCTATGGGATTAGGCATGGCGTCTGTTTTATACAATGCGGGGATGGGATATACGGTGTATACATAATATTAGTGATAGAGTAATTTGTGAGTTTCCTTGCGGATCAAGAGTATCCAAAAATTCTCTTTTTTTCAGTTTGCAGATCCTCTCCGTTCTAATTATTTTATTTGAACGAACGTACTGACATACGCGCCCTTGACCTGTGGTTCCGACTGGCCAAAATCAATTCTTTTATATTTAACGTGGTTAATTTCCGTGATTACTAAGATAATTTATAGTAATTGTGGATTCCGCAATTATATAAAATTATTTACATTCTATATATTATTATTGTTTCAAAAAATAATTCGCCTTTGTTTAAATATTGTAAAATGTAAAATAAATAATTAAATAAAAGGAAAGCAAGTCAAGTACCAAAAGTCTTCTAAGATGGCTTACATCTTACTCTGTACAAGTTCGAATTTCGCTAAAGCCACCCGTCTTTACTCTGAAACAAAAGAACTTTGGGGCTGCCCAACATCCGATTAAAATACCATCCTCATATTTACTGCAAAACAAAATAACGTTATGTCCAATATTTAAATAAAATTATTGTTTCATGGTGGAATATCTTTATTATCGGGCCCGTTTTTCCTACATTCCTAAGGATCTTAGCTCTCAGGAAAATGTAGAAGGTCAACTCGCTTTCCAGAGAACATTTTCAGAAATAGCCACAGATATTTCCGTTCTATTGGGTCATTTTGAAAAACTTGATTACAACTTCATTAAAAAATTCATTCGACTTGTTACTGAAAAGCCCCTGAAATGATCGGGTCAGATAGGCTACAGCCTAATGAATAATCCGGCCCACTGACGGATTAATACAATTTTGTGGGTGGAGACTTAGATGGAAGATTCGCATACATATCCATTTTATGGAAGTAAGTTGGGATTGTTTACATTAATATTTTTTCTCGGGAAGGGCGGTCGCCTCCTCCGACCCTCTCCCTTTAGTCCGCCCTTGTTTAGACACCGAGTCTGTTCTTTTGTTTTGACTTTTAGTTTTTTTTCTATATTTTGTTTATTTCTGGCTTCATTCTTCAAATAAAGACAAACATGTAACATTATTGGTAAGGAATACATTTTCTAAAGGCCATGTGTGGTTGGTCCAAGGATCTGGATACCTCCTCCTCCGTTTGTCCGAGTTTCACTTTTAGTCAACAAAATGATAACTATACAGCCTTTCTTTCTTTTTTTTTTTTTACTTAAAATTCTGCCTTTTCCACCTTTTGGGCGCTCCCAGACATTTTTTTCTGAGTACTATGTTTTTTGTTCCACAGTATTGTTAAATATACACTTATGTGTGTCCTTAATGCTGACTTTAGAATACTCATTCAGCTTCGACTAGGTAATGAGTTGACTAAACAATGCAGGCATGCAACAGATACATTAAATCTCTCTCTCTCTCTCTATATATATATATATATACTTCTGGAGTTGTCTAAAACTGATTTACAGTTCCAGTATATAAAATTGTCTTATCCAAAAAAAAAAAAAAAAAAAAAAAAAAAAAAAAGAGAGAGAAAGAAAGAAAGAAAGAAAAGAAAGAAAGAAAGAAGTACAAGATTTATCTGTTGCCTTAAATAAACAAGAAATATAAATCATACCAAACGCATATATTATAAAACACTTTCTAATGCAAAAATATTTTTGCGAAAAATTTGGCAATGTATTTTCCTTAAGCTGGCGAGATTTCGTAAACAAGAAAATGTTGTATTATCACTGTAAATGCAATTTTATGAGACCCTGTAAAAGGCCTTTAATATTTTTTAAACGTTTAACTAAAGAATATAAAAATTGTATACTCATTGTCTTGTGCTAGAAATATATTAGTGTCTCTCAAATGTAACAGACTGTAATGTATTGAAATCGTTTTGAGTGCTCCTTTAGAAGAACTATTACAGACGTTATTCTCAATGGGGGGGCATTATTTTGAGAGCCTTGGTGATATATAAGCCAATTTTGTTTTCTTTCAAAAACCGAATATCTCTAAAATACGTTTTCAAGAATGACTGTCCATAGAGTGCGATGCTTTGGATTTTTTTTCTCCTGTAAAAGAACTATAAATGCTACTTACACCATTTTCAATAAGGTACATTGTACTGTACATAGAAAAAAACTAAATTTCGCACAAATCGATGCATATTTACAGCAGTTAGAACACTGGACGGGTGGACATCAGAATAGACAAATAATAGAAATCATAAGGACCTCTCGAACTTGCGGGTAAGTTAAAAATATAAATATTCCTTTTATACAACATAACGGTATCGGACGAACACATAGTGCGAGAAATTTATTCTTTTAAGGGTTAACAGTCTCAAATTAATTTTCCACGCGCTACAGAATCAAAGTTTGCAATTTTATTCCATGTAAATCCGTTAACCCGTTTTGGGTTGTAATGCATTAACGGATTTTCCTGGGTCGGACACCCCCTCCTACTCCTAGGCAGACAGCCCTTATCCATTCCTTAACAAAACACAATACACTAAATCAGTTAGTTACAGTGCGAGTAACGAATTTCCAAAATTCCGAAAGAGATCGTCATAGCTTAATATAATCACATTAGACATTTTTCGAGGTACTCACGTATTATCCCGGCCAAGACGAGCAATTTTTTCGCCAAGATAAATGCCGGAAACATGAAATTATTGATGGTTCGGAATACAGTTACCAACAGCTTGCCAGCAAATTTGAGGAAAAAATAGTTTGGCGTTAATGACCGCCGGGATAATACGTAAATACCTTTTTCGACTTATCGCCAAATAATGAAAATGTCGCCAAGTTCGATTAAGTTTTTAGTGCATTTTTCGCACCCTATTTGGCAATTTACCGCAAAAGTCGCCAACATTGGCGGCTTTTGGCGCACCTTTTGAGGGAGACACACGATCGTCCTCGGAGTATTAGCTAATCATATTGTAGGATAGTATTATATGCTTAAAATAGATGCCTGTCTCTAAACTGCCATTGACCATATTGTATTGAAATTATTTTTTGATCTCCCGTAGAAAAACTTTTAACTATACAGACACTATTTTCGATGGAAAGCTTCGTCTTATAATCCTTAATAACATTCATTTTTGTTTCATTTCAAAGAGCAGAATATCTCTAAAACTGGAAGTCAAAGCCCGTTGTGGTGGCAATTACAGCGGGCGCTAGAAAAAACATTTTACGAAAATATGTCTTCATTCAATATATTTAAATTTCATCCACCTAAAATTAATAACTTCATATTCAATTTTTACTATATATACTAAAATCGAATTTCATGCTCTTCTGGGAACGTACGGAAACTTTTCCCATTCAAACGATTTCATTTCATTGAGAACATCCGGAAGGAAATTATTTTATTTAAAATAAATAAATAAATAAATAAACAAATCTGGAAAAAGCTTGTTAGTTATGACGTCAATATTAAGTAATTATCACTTGCAACAGCTAATGTTGTCACGCAAATGATAAACGTTTTTGACTCTTGGAAATGAAATGGTGCTGAAAATAGCGAAATTTCGCTTAAAAATGAGGGAGCGGGTGGATTTTCATATTTTTAAAGTTTAGCAGATGGTTTTCTATATTTTTTGACATAGTTGTAAAAAATTTCAAGCAGATCGTACAAACGGTATAGAAGTTATTAGGCTTTTTGTCCTTGACTCTGTAAATCTTTTTGCAGTAATGGCGGAAAACGTTTTATCTTAAAATCAGGGATCGGCGCAACTACATAATAGGATACTACACTTCAAAGAATAACTTTCCATACAGCGGAATGTATTGGGAATATTTTGAGTGCTCCTGTAGAAAAACTATAAATGCTATATAGATCATTTACAACAGACTACATGGTACTGTAGATAAGAATAACATATATGAATTTTGTAGAAATCAATGCATATTTACGCGAGTTTGAGCAAGGACGGACAGACAAACCGAAATCATAAACACTTTTCTAGCTTGTTGGAAAGTGTTAAAAAAGCTGGATCTCTGAGGGGAGAGAACGAAAACTTTCAAGGTAAGGGCGCGGGGCGCGTACATTTCCTACTTGTACTATATTGTTTATCCGGCACTGCCTTAATGGCGTATCCATTTCTTGTTATGTTCCGGTATGAGACTTCTAGAAAACGTGGAATCCTACATTCAGACACGGGTCCCTAAAAAGACTCTTGAGTCTGTTTCCTTCGAGATGTACCGAACTATCTATGAAGCAGGCGATGCTGAGCGGCTTGAAAAGGCAGTAGGCAAGTTGCTAGAAGGGAATCCCTTAGTGGTGCTGTAGCGGCTATCTAAGTAATTTGTTTAACTGTATCTTATTACGTATTTACCTCCCATTAACAAATTTAATAGAAATACGTGAAACGACCATTTTTGCGACTTTTGGTGTCATGTTTCCAACACTTTACTGATACTTTGTGGGTCCTTTAGCTCCTAAACGCTTGTCCATCTGCCCTTCAGATTTCACAGTTTTTCTACTTGGGACATAAGCTTTCAGAAAATAGATGGTTTACTTGCATCAAAGGAGAGAAGGTTTACTTGTGAGTCACTTCATTGGAGAGACGCTAATTGATATTGGAAAAATATATTTTGTTTGGTGTTTTATAAATCATCAATACCCTGTATTAACTTACTGCAAAGCGGTTTTTTGGTACATTATTATGCATTGGAGACATATTTTTGTCTATCGCTTGTACAGACATCACCTTAGCGAGTGGACATTGAACTTAAAAGCCAGCTCCACATTTTTGGCTACACAAGCATTTTTCGTTATTTCCCTGGTTCTCGTACCGCCTCACCTTTTCTAGCCTAAGAAGAGAGAATAAGTGAGACGAGAGTCTCCTGAACGCGGGAATTCCTGCTTTTCGTTCTTCGGCGGCACTTACAAGAATGTGTTATGGGGCTATCTCGTACTCATCAATATTCGTATCACTAAATGCATTTTGGCTATTCTGGAATCTGTTTCGGTGAAGTTCGTACGTCAATAATCTTGACAATGGGATAGAAATTCTGTTGCTAATAACGTTTCTATCTCATGTATATTGTATTAAGACAAACCTTACACAAGGGGTATCTGCTAGACCCCGGGATTAGTACTCGCGGGAGAAAAACGAACGGAATTACTTGCGCTGGGTATCTCATACCCAAGAGATTTTTTTAAATGTTTTTCGCTGTAAAACCGATACCTGAAAAAATGAAAAAAATAAGTAACTACGTATAACTGTAACCATATATTTATAAATACTACACGAAGGATCAGAACTAGAACATCTCTCAAAATAATAGCAGAATTACTCACATAGGGTGTGACATACCCGGCTGGTAATATTCAAAAATCTATTTGAAAAATTTGACCTCAAGTTTTTCCCCATGAAGGTTATGACCTTAAAGACAGCTGCACCAGGCCTCATGAATTTTCGAAAAAAATCTAGGTAGTACATCGAAAACAAAAGGTAGCTCAGAATAATAGCTAAAGTACTCGCGCACGGTATGACACACCCGACGCACAGTGGAGTATTCGTTTGAAAATCCTGCCCAAAAAGCGGAAATTTTAAATTTGTTTAAGAACCGTAATATATATGCTTTTGGATAGCCTAGTAACTGATGCATCATGAGATACCTGTTTTTCGACCATAATTGATATCGAAAGGATGCAACAATCGGTTTAAAAGCAAGTTTCTTCATTTACGGCAAGAGATTTCGGCGTTTTCTATTGCTTCGTTGCGCATTTTTTACTGGCTCTTTAAAATAATTTACTGAGATAAAACTTAGTAGAATTGTAGTAAAATATATGTATTTTAATTATAATGTATCTATTATTTTGAAAAAAATAAAGTGATGACTTTACTTTAAAAAAAGGTAAACTATTTTTTTAAATATTTTTTTTCAAAAATCCACATTTCAAAAGGCTTTTTGAAAGTGTGTCGGGACTTTTCAGGCCTAATTTCAACTATAATCGTAATTATTACAGTATTGAGTGTCTATTACGAGAAAAAAACGTTCCCCGCACATAAACCATTTTTATAAAGAATCCCATCAAACACACACCTGCTGGCGGAGTACCTTGCTAGTGCCTTTCTGCCTTTACGTCCAGCACCGGCACGGCACTGCAAAAAGTAACTGAATCGTACCAAAAGTGGTCGCCCGAGAAGCACCTTGCCAGAAGCCCGTGAAGGCAACGGCACTGTGCTGGCAATATGGCAGGGGCCGGCCATCATCTTCTCTACTTATTATAAAAGAAGGTGTTTGTGTGTCTGTCTGTGTGTGTGTGTGTCTGTCGGCAGCGTTACGGACAAACGGCTACACCTAGAAACACCAAATTTGGTACTCGGGAAGATGTAAATATGTAGTTGTGCACCTCGAAGCGATTTTTTCTCACCTAATTCGTAATAACGGCGGAAATTACGCTCGCAGCAAAACGGCATTTGTATCATCGGATAGAGGAGGAAATTTTCTTTTAAAGACAGTTTGTTCTGAATACGTAACATGATTTACCGATTTTTAGGAATTTTTTTACTAAACATCTGCTTCGCGATTTTTTTTCGTAAAATAATTTTAAAACTGTCACATCTTGAATTCTATCCGTCATAACTTTTAGATATTTTGACAATTCGTGAAACATTCTTTTCTCCCTCTTTTAAAATAAAAACGAAAAAATTATGTAAATTAGATGATTTTTTACGAATTTTAATGCAGCCTAATGTTTAGAATTTAATAGCATCAACGCGATCTTACGCCATTCATTACATTGCGATCACGGCACGAGAATTTATGTTCGGTTGTTGCCACAGAAAGGATTAGAAAAAAGGGTTTTTTCAACCAATCGAGTTTTTAAATGGAATATCAGAATTTCAATTCGCAAGTGAGGATCTATGACGTCAAATGCTTTAAGATACGTAAAGTTTACGCCATAATTTTAACTCATTTATTCCAGCTCTATTTTCAACACAGGGAGACGATATTTTGATTAAAATTTACTGTAGAAATAAACTAAGAAATTCACGATTATTATTATTAGAAGTGGTATTTTAAGCCGAATTTAATTTAAATTAATCCGAATTTAATTTAAAAATTGAAATGTTTTCACGCGCTGAAAATGTTCATTTTAAAAGTTACAAAGTTCGTTTCAAAGCGCGATATATTAAAATTTTTCTATTTACTATTTTTATTTTTGCCATTTAATTTAGCGCAGGCGTTGCCTAACATACGCATGCAGGTTGCGAGTATAGTTTTATTTTAACGTTGAATTACGTTCCTCCATAAAGGTCCAACGCAAAGTTTAAATGATACCGTTTGAAAACCATTATGCGAAATATCGAAATTAACTCCCTCAATCTACCGGGGTATCCTTTACGGCAGTCAAACAGTGACGTCATAAATTAAAAAAAAATGCGTGAAATTTGTAAACTCTGCAACTCTAACGCCCTGTCACAATTAAAATGGGAATAAGTAGCTCCTCGAGATTACACAGTTTGATGTTTTTCAGGAGACAGGTCTATGGAGGATATAAAAGATATCGCTATATTAGATAGATGGATATTTAAAATGGCACCCCTTGGATATTTTCTCCCCACAGTAAGATGAAATGGTTTGCGGCGCTAAATACGCCAATCTTATAAAACTATGTATAAATTAAATATATATGGAGTGTTTCCTTAATGGCAACCATTATGTGAAATGATTATTATTTATGCTAATGCGTAAATTGCAAAGAATCGCTACAGAATCACAAGATCCCATTGAGGCCAAATAATCTAACCTGTTTCTTTTAAGGGAGCCTTGAAGAGGGAGAAGCGAGTATAGATAGTATTAATGTAGGTAATAGGTAGTATTTTAGATTTGTAAAGATAATATGAATAAATCGCAATGTACCACGTTAATAAATATTTCATGAAATTAAAAGGTTTATCCTTTTTCAACGGTTGTCTTACAACCAACTAAATGAAAAGTAATTCTAATTTGCGTTAATATATCCCGCAGTAATTTCAACAGAGGAGATTACTTGAACTTTTTTTAAAAATGAAATTCTGTTTTGTCACATGCAGATATGATTTTAGTAGTAAAATATTCCCTTCTTCCCATATGAAGAGCGGGTGCGCAGCTATTTTAAAACATCTCTTGAAAATAGCATGAATGAATTCAGAAGACCTCATAACGAGTAAATACACCAAAATCTCGAAGTCGAATTTTTTCATGATTACAATACTTTCCTTATATGGTACATGTTCGGAAAGAAATAAATGGTGCTCCATTTCATGTAGTGTCTTAGGTATTTAATGCTACAACTTGAGCCTAAAAAACAGTATTATGTAGAAATAAGACATTTTGAAAGCCAGGAGTTCTCTGCAAACCATTAAGCTTTCCACTTTTTTGATAGTGAATGACACTGACGTATTTTTTTGAGTCATTATACTGCAATGATCAGGTTAGTACTCATGACACAAACTTTACATTAAGAGTCAAATAATTTTGCTCTTTTTTTTTTAAATTCCACATCACGAATAATTTCGAATTACACATGTAAGGAAAATTTTCGTTACCTACCGTGCGAAGAACGGGCACGCAGCTAGTTTACAATAAAGGCACTGGAGAATTAAGTTTACAATGCCTAAAATGAAACGGCAGGATGCGGGATATTACTGAAAATAAGGGCACTGGCCTGGTATCTTAACAGTGGCTGTAATATAATGGCACGGTGACGGCTTAGTGCTTATTTACAATAATGCTGCCATAATTAAAATGGGAGCCAGTGTCGCATCCAGGGGAGGGGTTAGGGGGCTTATTCATCAACCCCCCAAAAAAAGACATTGCTTAAGGGTAGCATTTGGATTTACTGTACGTTTCGCTTAGGTAAAATAAGCTTTTATTAGTCTCTATACTATCAGTTTACATTCAAGCCTTTTTTTTTTAATCAGCCCTCCATCTCTTGAGAAAAAAAAATGTTACATTAATCCATTGTTGCACTTCAGCTTCCAAAACAGTCCCGCGTTCTCAAATCTTAGAAGATTTTTCTTCACAGTTCAGTATTATCGTCGTGATCTGAAAGAATTTCATTTTCATTTGATAAAATCAACCGCTATGATTTTTCAACCGCGGTGCTCTACAAAAATGTACGTGCGTCATCAACATAATCAATTAAGATTGTCCCTGAGAAGCCGCAACCCAGATAATCCGATCTCGGTTAATCGAGAGTCTACTGTACTTATATAGTGCACATGGGAATAACTCTGGATGAGAGCTATTAAAACTACACATTAAATGAAAAACAAAAAAGAGCAGCAAAATCCGTTAGTCCATCGTATGCAAATTACGCTCACCCACCATTAGTGAATTCTGTGAAGTTTTTATTAACTACAATTTTCTTACAAATACTTAAAATATACTTTTCTTACAATATACCTACATACATATATATGTATATTAATCAAATTCTTACAGGAAGTAATAATAAATTAAGTTGCACTATGGTTGCACACACGCACATAACTTTAGGATAACATTTTGCTGTATTGGACATGTTATTAAATCAAATGATTTTTCTTATGTTAGCTATTCTAAATAGAATTTTCTACATCTATAACTGTTGTATAACTACATAATTCAAATTTTGTGGAGAAAAATACTTTTATACACTAAAGTACGCTATGAGAGAATGTATATTAAAAACAGTGAAAGTAAAAATTTACCTGTAATATTCGTAAAATCCATCAATGTTGTATCATAAAACAACAAGATATCAACGTTGAAGCAATTTTATTCTTCTATTGCTCCAAACGACCAAACCAAATTAGTTGTCTTGAACAACTTAACTAACGCACTTTAACTTTTTCGAAAGTTTTACTAGAATGAGAAACCGGAAAAAAATTGTATCCTAAAAAGTGTGCTTGATTCGTAATTCATCAATTATAACTCTCTCGTTGCTCCATGTATCAAGATATGCGACCGAAATTAAAGACCAAAAAAAAAAAAAGAATGGTTGCTAATTTAATGCACTCGAAAATTCTCCACTTCCGTATCAATGAAACTCTCCAATTTTCAAAGCATCTAACTGTAGCGGTAACTTCGTGTTTCACATTGTATGTGCAGTATATATATATATATATATATATATATATATATATATATATATATATATATATATATATATATTTAGGTTAAAATTGGCCGGCTTCGTTTTTCTCAATTGTTCTGGAAAGTGACGTGAATACGCATTAGAATACCTTAAAAAGTCCTCTGACGAAAGTCCCAGGATAGTATTCTCCACTGCATCTTTTCAATAATGAGAGCGAACAGATTAAGCATGGAATGCTGTTAAATGCTTATATGCACATAGCATATTATTATAATGTCACTTAAACAAAAATCGAATAAGCAGTACGCACGTTTCGGGTGGTACAAAAGGTCCACCCTCCTTCACCACGCTCCTGAAAAGAAGGGCGGACCCTTTCTACCACCCGAAACGTGCGTACTATTCTTCCGTGAAACTTGGATAATGCAATTTTTTTTCGATTCCTAGAATTTTTTTATTGATCGCTTTTTTCTCCGAGAATATATATTGTTCGGAATTTTTAGGTTTTTCGAATTTTTTCTCTGCTCCTTTCTGTGTATTATTATGCTATACCATGTTATATATTTTTCCACTGAATAGAGGGTAACTCACAACTTAAAAGTTTATTAGATTTATTTTATGCCCCTTGGAGTACGAGGTAAATTCCTTAAAACAAAATGTATGCCTTTCAGGAAAAACTGCCCACATTTGCGTATCGAATAGGATAAACTCCCTACACAGGCAGCCGGAAAATGGATGCTAGACAACTTGTTATCATGTGTACCCATATTCTCGTATATACCCGTCTCGTCGTACCCATATTCTCGTGTGTACTTATATTATCGTCCAAATTGGATTCATCTTATTTAACCTAAAATGAAATAAATGTTTTAATAATTTTTTATTTGCTTTATTTGTTTGCTATGTGTTGGTAATTACTTCATAATAGTCGCATATTTTAAATTTTCAATAAGTTATTGTCCGTATTGTATATTGTTATAGATCCGCATAAAGATCGTTGTAAAAAAACGGATATAATAACAGGTATAATTTTCTTTTTCTCGCTGATACGGAGATACCTACATATCGTTCACTCCAGTTCTCGTGAATACAGGTAAAAGGTTATCTTGCACACCTCTAAGATTAAAATACTCCAGTAAATTTTTATTTTCTTCTTCCAACGCTTAAAAAATTGCTGTACTTCTTATAAATATAGATAATCTCAATTAATATAGCCAAACCTGCGAGAACAGTTCGAATGTTGCAACCCTCTCTGCTTCCACTATGCTGACACCAGATATCTGGGCGCGGGAAATCAAGCAAGCGCAATCTAAACAACGTAAAGAAAAAAAAAAAGCCCTACATGAAACCCAATTGTGTATTTTCTATTTTTGACTGTTACATGAAAATACTGGACCATGGCTTTATTTCTAACAAATTTGATGCAGGAGCCCTAATTTCTTTTATTTTAAATTTTGCAGTAATTACCTAATTTTTAATTTACATCATATAAATTTAATTTATATTTAATTTATCTTAATTTATATTATAAAATTAAGTAAGCTTTTGTTTTACCGCTGTTATTACTAACGTAATAAAATAATTATCAATAGAAACTTTTATGAGGACTGCTAAAAATTTTAATAGTTTTCTAAAATTCTCTGAAATAGAAAACAAGTAGAGGAGCTGAGCTCCCATGCAAATCAAGCCGTGACTGGTCTTCGTCTAATGCTCCCTCTAATGTATTTCTGCACCCCAATTTGGTAGGTTTTAAAAGGGGCTTAACGCAGAAAAAAGTCTTCAAATATGTTTTTATGAAAATTTATCAAAATTGTAAAAAATTAATATTAATTATAAAAATTTCAAGACTAAAATTCATAATTCTGTACATATTCGCTTATATACAGGGTAGGGGGCTTTACTGTCGGTGTAGTGAACATTTTTAAAGCACATTGAACTCGATTGTATTATTTTAGTTTTTAGTACTAAAATATTTGAAAGCACAATGTGAACTCCTCCCCCCAGAAAAAAAAAATTCTTAGCAGCGACCCTGCCTTTGGGGGCCCTGAACTTATATCCCCTAACACTTCTACACAATATAAATGTAAAATAATATTATTTAAGTAAAATAACGAAACTTTATGCTAACAATACGAAATATATCCAGGCCCATTACCCCCAAATAGTCCTGGACCGGTACATTTTAAACAGTACCACGCCGTTAACTTTTCTGTGTATGTTATAGACAAGGGAGGTTTGGAGTCTATGTTTGCACGTGGCTCCCCTTCCTCCTTTCCTTTTTCATTTTAGTTGTATTTTATTAGTTTTTTTTAAAGTTTTCTTTCTCATTCTTTTTCAATCTTTCTCTTCCTACGTCTTTCTTTTTTTCTTTTTCTATCTTATTATTTTTTACCATTAAGGTACTGGAACAACTGAGACAGCCGCTTGCGGTAAAAGTCTCGATTTTCGTGTTTTGTGTTTGTCCCATAAAGAATCATTAGAGGTATATGCAGGCCTTGTTTGCCATAGCGAAAACCTCAAGAACATCAAAATAAAATAAAAATATAAACACATAGCACTTCGCCATTACTAGTTATGTACTGGCGCATATGCATTTTTCAGACACTGGTACTCCAGTGACTTCCAGACGATGTCAATCTACCTTGCTCCCGGTATACGGCACTTTGCCAGCACGACGGGTACCCGGCCGTTATTTTGCGGGCAGTAGTGTGTTTACTGGGATTTTTTTATATAGCACCATTTCTATTTTTTCGATAATTTTTTGACGGGTAATCGCAAAAAGGATACAAACTCGTATGTATTTCTCATGAGCTAAAAATTATGTGCACTTGTTCGTATAAAGGTATATAAAATTTAATTTCAGTTAGAATTTAATATCAGTATTTTAAATTCAGTATGTCGTAATTTCTTATTTTTCTGGTGTAAATTACCTATAAGAAGGCAGTTTCTACATATTCCAAAATTGCCCTTTCTTTTATTAGTCCCATATATTTACAGCTTAGTTTTCCATTTATGTCGGAAATTGTGTCCTAAGCAAAAACTCCCCATTTTAATTCTGAAAGGTTGGCAACTGTCACTTCGGGTAAATAAAGTGTGAGTGGGTAAGCAAAAGTCATTTTGAAGTGCTGGCTTGAAATAAATAACTTTCTCCTACCGTTTGGAATGGGATTTTGTGGGTTTGCAAGGGGCGAGGATACTTTGCTAGAGAACTTTTCCGTCGTCAGATGCTCAAGGCAAGGAGGGGAGTTTTTTAATCGTCAATTTGCACGTGCAGCTATTGTGAGTCCAATTATTTATGGGATTTAATGACCAGTCGGAATCCGCGACAAAGGATAATCCGTGAAACCACAAAACCACGCCACAATAGGGACACTTTCCTTCGCAATCCGGCAAGAAGATACTGAAAAATACATATGTGTATGAGATCGGACTGACATGAGAGTTTGCCTTCAGAGAGCTTGCAAATCCGCACTTGTGATTTCAGCTAATGTATGTTTTCTAAGATTTTCTTTTTACTTTTATGGTTATTGGAAATTGTTTATATGTACATTTATGTGAATAATAGCTTCACACTGCAACAGAGAGGGGGGGAAAGGGAACCTTTTTTTTTTCTTCTTTTTGAGGTGGCAACAAAACTGGTTAGAGATGCTAAAAGCTACAAAACCGTTTTCGGTACAGTTCCGAAAGCATCACTTTCATCGCATGGCATTCTATGACTTCAACATTGCATAAAGTTTTGATTCACGGGGGTACTGTCATTAGGCATGCAATAGTACCCATTGGCCAATTATCAAAGGAAGCTACAGAAGCTAGAAAAACGTGACATCTGGAGGCGGTATTACATTTATGAGTGTTATTATACAATAGTAGTACTTCCCAATAAGGGACACTCCCCGGACAAGACATTTGTTGGCAACCAACTTCAAGCCATTTGGCGATATATCGACTAATTTGGCGGCAGCAAACTTCTTTTATATAATCTAAGAAGCATATACTACTAAAAGATAAGTCAAAAGTCAACAGCAATGATTTTAACGTTAAAACACACGAAAAATATTTTGGGTCAGGATTTTGTCCCAAATACTCCACTGTGAGACGTGGTGATATCCGAAAACCTATATGAAGAATTTCAAAACAATTTTTTTCCCTTCAAGGTTATCACTGTATAGTCAGCCACAAGAAGTTTCATGAATTTAAAAAAAAAAAATATCAGGATGACACATCGAAAACAAACGCAGCAGGTACATTATACACTGCGCAAGAACTGCCGGGCTAAGGAGGGTATGCCGTGGGTGAAGGACTTTTTAAGAGGTTCTATCGCGTATTCACATTACAGGTGAAGGAATCCACCCAGAACTCCAGACCGTCCTCCAACACCCAAAACAACCGTGCGGTAGGCCAGAACACTGGACCTTCACACTTCGGCCATAAAATAAATCATATTTATAATGTTTCATGTACCATTATTTTTAAAATGTTTAGAACTTATATTTTTAATGTAGAAATACCTAGTGATAAGTAAACTTTGTTTCCAGCTGCTGTGTTCACTTACGAACAAACTCGTTAGGTATATTTAAGCACTGATTGATAATAAGGCTTCGTTCATGTAGATTTTAAAGCCCTTTAAAAGTCACTTCTTAAAAGGATCTTAAGCAGGTGAGACATTTTTTGTATTCTTAGCAATCTACCCCTATCACTTTTGTGGACAGAGCTATTTCAAAGTAAGTGCCTGTTCAATATGTTGTGGTAATCTTCGTTTGAAAGTGATTTACATTGAGTGAAATTAAGGTAAAGTGAAACCTGAATAACTGAATCGTGAAAAATAGACTCAATATATTAATATAATATGGTTCCGTGTGTCCTGTAGATTATTGCACTTAAAGAGCTATATTTTTACGTATTTTCAAAAAAATGTTGTCCAGATGGCTAATGGAGCATTCCAGTAGTACGTTCTGGACCAATAATTCTAAAGCTTGCACTGGGTTTGAAATGTTAAGTACAGAAAGAGAGTGTGCATTTGAGACTGAGATTGAATTCAAACTGTTCTTGCAATAGCTCGCGTATCTAGGGACCTACAAATACTCCCTGTTTTATCTTTTCTGTAATTAGAGATGGGAACTTCCGGCATAAGTATTCATAGTCATGTTTATTTTTGTTAACAGCTTTCTTCCGCTCTAATTTTTCGTGCAACGGTGGTAAGATAATGTTGTTAGGACTCACTAGACGTTCGTATGAAACAGTTTTAGTGGCAGGCAACGAAGATGTTTGTAGAGGCCATTCCTTCTG
The DNA here is from genome assembly GCA_038373885.1 of Cheiracanthium punctorium. Taxonomy (NCBI): domain Eukaryota; kingdom Metazoa; phylum Arthropoda; class Arachnida; order Araneae; family Cheiracanthiidae; genus Cheiracanthium; species Cheiracanthium punctorium. The sequence goes on from JAWZYV010015527.1 coordinate 106,741, forward strand.
TTTGTAAGGGTTATGTCTTATGCGAAATTACCATACTCACATATGTAGCAACAGTACTTAGTGTGCCTTGAAGCACAATTGCTGTCATATTGAAATACTTGCATACTACTCTTATAATGATTGTACTTTATAAGATCCAGTAAACATCTACACATGGAATAAATGTCCTGATGTAGAGCTCCATAAGCAACAGGAATTGGTGATAATATTTCATTACTGCCTTACAGTTATGCAATACCACAGCGTCCAGGCTTATTTTTCAGGCACTCCTCTGCTTTTTACGGAATTTTCAGTTTCAGCACTAAGCCTTCAACATCATTGCAAAATACTAAGTCATTGTAGCTGCTGAAAAAATTTAGAGAGTTCCTTTTGACGATTACTAAGAGTTGATGCTCTAACTGTATCCGCCAGGACGTTCCACTGTTGCAATCTGAATACTGAGAGTTCAGATTTACTCTTTGGCAGTCTCTAAATCAATGACCATGAAATGTATAATGTCACATTTCAAAAAATAAGTGCATATTTTGTTTCTCCCCTTTTCTTTTTCTCCCAAGTATCGTAATTATAACATTTCATAGCTTTATATGTGAAATGTAAAAAGTGCAGTTACTCAAAACTCTGAGCCAGGAGAGAATTTTAAACGTGGTTTTCATATTCGGCGACCCAAAATTTATAAAACGTAGCTATTTTTGTTTCGATAAAAATCAAGAATTAAAAATTTGTTGAACAGTAATATCAAAAATATTTCAGTTACGGCAAAAACGTGGAGTTTTTGTTGACGTTGTCTGTTTCTTGTTATCTGAGAGAACAGTGAATTATAGTAAGTGACGAAATTATTAGAAAGTTTTTTTTTTTAAACTGACCAGTAATTTAAGGGCTGATACCAAAATTTCTTTAACATTAATGAATAGGGGAGAGTGTCGTACCTTGGAACAATTTTTACTTCTCATTTTTGCTCTATTTTACTCCCGTAATCAGTTCCGGATTAAGACAGCGCAGGGCCCGAGCAAATGTTACGAAGGGGCCCCCATGTTCAGTGACGCACCCATATATTTCTTCTTCTTCTTTTTTTTTTTTAAAGGGGAGGAGTTCACACTCACATTAAAGTAGTAGAGATAAATTAACTGAGAAAATAAATAGTGCTAATTATATTATAACTTATTTATAGTGCTAATTAATTAGTTAATGAGATTACTAATGCTAATTGTATGTAAACAAACTTAAACGTCCCACGTGTTAAATTCACGAGAGGTTTATCCCAGCCCTTCCTCCACCTTGGGTGAGCTAATGTTTAGGTTTTGTGCTATACTAAAATAAAACACAACTTTTATGAATTTTCTTGATTTAAAATGAGCAAAATTTGAGTTTACACAAGACAAATCAATTTCTCCATATAGATTGGTGTGCGGAAAAAATACTCCTCAAAATACAGTTTTTTTCGGGGGGGGGGGGGCTAAATAGATAGTGAGACTGACGATGTTTAAAAGTATTTATACTTAAAACTCAGGTTTATTTTAATGAATGTTAATGTTCATGGATATATATTTGGAGTTTCTAACACTCCCCCCCTTTCCCCGTATGCAAACATATAACTAGACAAGTTTACATACATAAAATAATAATTGTCTCTGTGGAATTTTTAGAATCTTTGAAAACAATATGTACTTTAAACTGTGCCTTTAAACTCAGTTTTTTACCCTTTAAAAATACATACTTGTAAAATTATTCCATTATTTGGACGGCCGTTACTAAGAATAGATTACATATTTTTAACTTCTGAAAACTTAATTTATTTAATAGGTTAATTAAAAATAAAAAAACTGAGGATCGGTAGATCTAGCACAATTATACCTCCGCTATTCAAAATACATTGCATGAATGGAACGCATTTAAATTGCACATGCGTGTACAGTGTACAGGGGGACTGTTACTTCCACATATCGCTTGAACACTTCTAAGTGCCATTTGTTCTACAAGCAAGCATATGTGCATTACTTTTCAGCTTACCCTCGTAAAAATGAAATTAAAGTGTTTTTTTTTTTAATCTTACAAGAGGATTGTATCTTCTCTAAATAGAATAATCGATATAATAAATAATAAAAAACTCAGGTAAAACATTCACTATCGGATTACGTTCAAATGTTTTTGCAAGATATAATAATCTGAAGTGTGATCAAGTAATTTGTGAGTTTCTTTATGGATGCCCGAGATTATAGCTTCTCGGATAACCCGACTGTCTTGTCTTTGTGCAAAGATCCTCTCATTTCTAATTATTTTATTTAAACGAACTTACTGGTATTCGCGACCTTGAGCTGTGGTTTCGACCGGCCAAAAGCAATTCTTTTATATTTAACGTGTTTAATTTCCGTGATTAATAAGATAATTCATCGTAATTGTGGATTCCCAAAGTATAAAAAAATGGCTTACATTCTATAGATTATCATTGTTTCAAATAATAATTCGCCTTTATTTAAACGTTCTAAAATGTTAAATAAATGATTAAATAAAAACAAAGCAACCCAACTACTAAAAGCCTTCTAAGATGGCTTAGACCCTACTTTGTAGACCTTCGAATTTCACGAAAGCCACCCTCCTTTACTCTAAAACAAAAGAACTTTGGGGCTGCCCAAAATCCGATTAAAATACTATCCTCATATTTACTACAAACAAATTTAAGTTTGTGTCCAATATTTAAATAAAACTTATTGTTTCGTGGGGGAATATCTTTTGTGTGTGGCGCGCTTTTCCTACATTCCTATGGACCTCAGCTCTCGGGGAAATGCAGAAGGTCAACTCACGTTCCAGAGACATTTTCAGAAATAGCCACAGATATTTCCGTTCTATTAAGTCATTTTGAAAAATTTGATTGCAACTTCATTAAAAAATTCATTCGACTTGTAACTGAAAAGCCCCTGAAATAATCGGGACCGATAGGCTACAGCCTTAAAGAATAATCCGGCCCATTGACGTATTAATGCAATTTTGAGGGTGGATGCTTAGATGGAAGATTCACATACATATCCATTTTATGGAAGTAAATTTAGCTTGTTTACAATAATTTTTTTCTCGAGGACGGGCGGTCGCCTCCTCCGACCCCCTCCCTTTAATCCGCCCTTGAACAGACTCTGATTCTGTTCTTTCGTTTTGGCACTTAGTTTTCTTTCTATATTTTGTTTAGTTCTAGATTCATTCTTCAAATGAAGACAAACATGTAGCATTATTGATAAGGAATACATTTTCTAAATGCCATTAGTGGGTGGCCAAGGATCTGGTTACCCCTCCTCCGTTTGTCCGAGTTTCGCTTTCTGTCAACAAAAAAAAAAAAAAAAAAAAATGACGAAGCCTTTCTTTCTTTTTTTCTTTTGAATATTTTGAAAAATTCCACCTTTTCCACCTTTTGGACGCTCCCTGAAAGTTTTTTCTCGGTACTGTATTTTTTGTTCCATAGTATTGTTAAATATACCGTTTAGTATATTTAACGATAATAAATGTGCGTGTCCCTTATTGCTGACTTTAGAATACTAATTCAGTTTCGCCTTGGTAATGAGTTGACTAAATAATGCAAGCATGCAACAGCCAAATTAAATTTATATATATATTCTTTCAATGAGTTATCTACAACTGATTTACAGTTCCATTGTAGAGCTTAAAAATTGTCTAATCCAAAAAAAAGAAAAGAACGAAAGACTTACAAGATTTATATGTTGCCTTAAAAGAAAAATAGCTAGATCTTGGGGAGGAGGAGAGCGAAAACTTTCAAGGTAAAGGAGCGTTGCCCGTAGCATTTGCTACTTCTGCTATATGGCTAATCCAGCACCGCCAGTAATTAATATCCACTGGAGCCATCTCAGTGAGACTCATTAAACACATAGTTATTGGGCAGCACATTTATTTATTCTTCAAACATTTACATGATATGCGGGATACTATCCCGATTTACAACACAACACACATTACTACACACAAACTGACATATCTTCTCCGTTCGTGTCACGTCACATCTCAAAACACTCTTCGGCGAGTGGACGGCTCAAGCCATCTATTGAGAGCTTGAGGATATAACACCCCTTCCCTCATAGTTTATATAACTTACTTTTTCCTTTTTCGACCATTTCGTTGAAAAGGTTGTTGTGGTGGTTCCACAGATGTCCACAGTTTCTGAATTCTCACATACAATTCCAGATGGAAGAGTTACATCAGCTGCACTTACGTTTTCAGGAACATGTCCATTATTTTTTTTCTGTTTCTGTATCTGTATCACTAGGTAATTGAGATGCAGTTGAAACGCAAAAATGATCATTTTTAATACCTTGTTTCGAAGGAACGCAGGTTTCTCTTAATTCAGTTTCCCTTATTGAATCATAACTATCGTAGAAACTTTCAAAATTTCCTCACGGATGTAAGGTTTCATTTTCTTTCTGCCTCATTTCTTGATCTACCCCTGTATTATGACGAATTGGTTAACATGATGGTTATACAATATTCCATCATTTCTTATTACTAAAACTTATCTGCTACCTAATAGTTTCATAATTTTACCTAGCACCATTTTTCCCCTTTTCAAAGAATTTCTCAAAGCTGACTCATTTAACTCATATTTATGAAGTGGCTTACTAATGTATGGTTTTGAAGGCGCTATCAAATAGAGGGTTGCTCTTAACAATCTACCGAACATCAATTCTGCTGGTGTTTTACCAGTTACTGAAGGGGGAGGGGGTTGTATGATTTGCCGACGAAAATCTAGAAAGGGATAACATCATGTCCAAAGTATCTAGTTTCTTAAGCGAAAGTTTGTCAGTACATATCTTTCCGCTTGACCATTCGGTGGTGGGTAGTATGGAGGAATTAACGTATGCTTAATAGCATTTACTCTGAGAAATTCTCGAAATGGATAACATGTGAACGAAGAACCGTTATCGCACACCAATTCTATCGGTAATCAAAAAGTCGAAAAATTTTCCTTCATACATTAATTGTCGTTTTACAGTCAGTATTAGGTACGATCTGTACCTCTAACCTCTTTGTATAAGAATCAACCACAGCTAAAAAATATTTACCCTTAAATACATCTGCATGATTAACATGAATTCTTTCCCAGGGTTGTCTGATTTCCATTCTAATGGTTTTAATTTTGCATTATCCCTAGCAAACATTTGGCACCTCATGCAAAAACTAACTAGTTGTTCTATTTTTTTTTATCTATATTAAGCCACCAAATCACCCCTCTAACTTTTGCTTTCATAATACCCTCATGTACAGAATGTAGTAATTTTAACACTGAATCACGCCTTTGCTCTGGTATAATAATTCTATGTCCGTAAAGTAGACAATTTTCTAAACACGAAATTGAATCGCGTCTTCTAAAATGAGGTTCAAATTCTGTAGATTTATTCTTTTTACGCCACCCGTATAAAGCCCATCTGAAACTTGTTTTGTTATTGGATTTTTCGAAGTCCATTTTGCAGTTTCGGAAGTAACAGGCCACTCTTCATGGGTGCAACGAACATTACTTCCGGAGAGATATCAATTTCACTTATGGTTTCAGTTTCTCGAAGAGGTAATCTACTCAAAGCGTCAGCATTTACATTTTTCTTACCCTCGCGATATTCTATAGAATAATTATAACCAGATAACAGTAATGACCATATCAACATTCTAGGTGATAGAGCATCAGGAAATTTTTTACATGATGAAAATAAATGAAGAAGTGGCTAATGGTCTGTCACAAATTTAAACTTTTACCCAGCTAAATATGGATGAAATTTAGTAATGCCAAAAATAATTGTCAATGCTTCTTTATCAATTTCTGCGTACTTCCGTTGTGATTTATTCAAGGTTTGCGAAGCATATGCAATCGGTTTTTTAACTCCACATTAAGAATATGATTCCACACAAAGCCTAAACCATAATCTGAAACGTGACAAAACCACGTTTTTGTTTAGATCATACAATTCTGAAATTGGAGCTTTACACATGAATTTTTTAACTGTCTGAAATGCTGTTTCGTGTAACTTGGTCCATGACCATTTTACGTCTTTATCTAATAATCTATATAATGGTTCTAAAATTTCGGCTACATTAGACGAAAATGATCTATAAGATAACAATCCTAAAAAAGAACGTAATTGCGATACATTCTGTGGGAAAAGATCATTTGCAATTGATATGTTATGGCCTAAAAACGAAACTTCGGAAAGCATGAATTTTAAATTTTCCTTATTTAATTTAATACCATGCTCGGAAAAACATTTTAGAGTACTGACTATTCTTTCTATACACTCAGTTTCGGTTTTAGCACAATTTTCTCAGGCATTTTATGAGAAAAATGCTATACTTTTCCCTCTTAATATGAATTTTTTTAATTAAAAACACTACCGTTCATTTAAAAGAAATTAAGGTAAGAAAAATTGGTCCAATGTACGGCATTAGGTTATACCTTGGATCACTATATGTTGTATCTCGGACCATCAGATCTCTGAAATACATATTTTTTTAGCTAATTTTGTTTTCTTAACCTATAAGTTGACCGAAGCTATATATTCATCCAAATAAAACACTTTTAATACAGTTTTCAAAAGCATTAATTAAAATAAAATAAAATCAAGTGAGTCATACATTTAATAGAACACTCATTCAATATCATTCAAATCCAGTGAATAATAGACATTTAATAGAATCATATGTTTAATAGAATAATATTCTGTTGAAATATGTATAATAATATTTGTTATATGTTGCAAGTGGCAAAGTCAACTGGAAAATGTATTTATGGTACTGGCGCTCAGAAGCACCTGCTGAACATGGTCAAGGGAGTTTCTTTACAGCATCAGTCTCAAAAATAACAGAAGCATCATGTTCATCTGGCAGAAACTTGTTTGAGTTAATAATTATTTTGTAAATCTTCATTTGATACCCGCCATTAAGGACATTTAAAACCTCAGCAACGTAATGTTTTTTGCTTTTCTTTCTGGTTAATTCAACCAGAACAAAATCCCTTTTTGACCAGTGGCGTACTGCAAAATCAGAACCCCCCCCCCCCCGCAAAAAATTTTCTGTGGCCCCCTTTGAATAATTTATGTTACTGTCAGCTTTATATGCATTCCCTTGCATTTATGATGCAAAGTGAATCAATATTAATAATTATGAAGATTCAAAACAAAAAATTGAAATAAATGCTAGACTTGTAAGTTTAAATTTATCTAAAATGTACATAAACATAAATATTAAAAAGACTTTTTTACGCAAATGAAGTGTTTTGTTAATGGTTGATCCTACTTGTACTGGGAACTAGCAAATATCCCGTTCTTTTAACACGGTGAGAATTGCTTTTCTTAGTTTCTTTAATAGGAAGAAAGAATCTGTGCTCTCTTAAAAATTTAGAGTGACATTGTCACTCTTAGAAAAAGTCACCGGCAAATGATCCCAGATAGAGTGAGAAAACTGTATTATGACTCTTCATCGATAGGATTCTGTCACCCTAACTGCAAGAGTGAGACAATGTCACTCTTAGAGTAAGGGTGAAAGCGACCTTTCCCAAGATGCTTTCACTTTGGTAGGAGTGACTGCGTTGCTTCCACACCCAAAGGACGCCATGTTGGACGCCTGCAGTCGTTACACCTTGAAAACATAATGGAATACTTTTAGCTAACACAAGTAAGTGAAACCTTATAACTTTTCTCTTATCGTAAAATCTATTGTAATTCTGAAAAATCACAATATTTTAGTCAGTTTAATTCAGTTCCGCTTCCAGTTCTACTCGGTTCTTTGAAAAGACACTGCTATGAGTAGGGTTAACATTTTGCTTTACTATATGTCCATTTTGTGTTTAGGTCAGGTCAAATAAGCATTTTTTTTTCATTATAGACCCCCAAGAAAATAATTTCTGTATCCGCTACTACATTTGATCGTAGTGTTTTATTTATGTTTCTGTATCTGAAATCTTTCATTCGTTATTTGCTTCTGAATATAATATTTCAGCATGTTTTGATACGTATATGCAGATCGGTAACGTACCTCCTATTTTATTTCAGGGGAGGGAGGGTTGACTGTGTTGCTATGTATCAAATTGTAAGCTAAATTTCAATTCTGACATACCTAATTTTAAGCTAAGTAAAGGTCAGATTTGGGGGAGGGGGGTTGCAGCTCCCTCCTGGATATGTGCCTGTTGCAAATAGTATAAGCAAAACTTTAAATGAAAAGCAGGAAATAATGATCGATTATAATATGTACGCAATTATAGAACCAAAATTAATAAATAAATAAATACAAATAATTATGTGGTTCACAAAATAGATTTTTTACTAAGTGATCATAAGTTTGCATCAGCTGGTGCGTGTACGTGGAGACGAAGACAATTTCATTACAGAACTTCTTTAAATGCAATACACTTGTTCAACGACGTTTCAGAAAAAATTTCGCACGTGTTGAATGAATGGTCATAGCAACAGCACTCTCCCTAGCAATGTCTCCTAGAGCATAGTCAAGTGGTTTATTTATTACCGACGCCCCAGATTGCCTCTTATGGAATGCTCTGCTCACTAGTAAACAGTTGAGGGCAGGAGGGTCAAGAGCACGTATGTGTTGAACAGGACAACATACATGTCTGATATACTAAATTTTGTGCCCTGTTTGGAAGTAATTCAATAGTTACAGTAAGTTTAATTTTACAGGAAAAAAGGTAAGTGTCGTAATATTATATTTAATAACTTGTTACCAATCTTTGATCATAGTTTATCCTTATTTATTTTTTTAAAGTAGCCCTTTGTACAGGAAGTTTAGCATTGAAAGTTACAAGAACCAAAAATATGTTTCGGGAAATTGTTTTTATGACTACAATTATTTTATGTTTTAATATTATCGGATAAAAATGTTAACTCTTCAAGGATATTCATTTAATAAAACTAGTTAGTTAAATACTACTGTAACAATCGTAAAATGACGTCAAAGCAACGTCATCCTTTTCAGTTAAAAATCCATCCAAGTAACTCCATGGCGTGGGCTCGCGATTTTCATTTATCCAGTAGTTCGCCTATTGTTGGTATTCTAAAGTTTTAGTGAAAAAAGGTTTGTAAAGAAAATATTGTAAGATGATTTTGTAATGGTTGTGACTAATAAAATGATGTTTACAGCTATAAGTGGCGCCCAACGTAAAAAATGGTACAGATAAGTGAGTGACGGTTTATTTTGTTTACTTTAAATTCAGGAAATATGGCTTACTTAGGTAAAGCGCGAAAAGAAGACTTAATCCTTCTTTCCCAAGAAATTGGCGAGGAAGAGGTTAATGCAGATTTAAAGGTTATAGATCTTAAAAACTTAATTATGAAGTCTAAGAATTATGAGGAAGAGTTTGTAAAAGATGTCCTATCAAATATAATTGAAGTTCGGAAATCAAAAGAACAAGAAATAATTAATGACAAGAATCTCGAAATAGAAAGGCTTAGGTCCCAACTCGAAGCTCATAGGTTAGGCTTACCAACCGAAATTAATAGAGCTAGTGTAGAAATGAATCAGTCTATCTTGGAAGTACAAAAACTTTTACCAGTTTTCTGTCCAAAGGAAGATGATATGGGTTTATTTTTGAATTTGTTTGAAAGGCAGTTAAACTTCTTTAATGTGCCTGATTCTAAATGGGTTGCTTATTTGATCGGTGTGCTACCAGCCGATATCGCCAAACTTATTGCTAGGGAGCCAAATGAGAAGACTCAGAATTATAAATACGTTAAAAACTTGTTGTTACAAAGGTTTAAGCTTACGGCAGATAAATTCAGACAGTTATTCTGTCAGCATAACAAATCGCCTGACGGTACTTGGCGAGATTTCTATTTTGAATTAAGGACATACTTTGAAGGTCGTATTTCAGAACTGGGTATCAGTGATTTCGAAAGCCTTAAAGACTTAATAATTGCCGACCAAATAAAAAGAAAACCCCATCAGAAATGAGAGATCATTTTATGGATGAATGGGTAGACTGGAATTCTCCTAGTGAATTAGCTGAAAAGCTTGATGCTTATGTAAATATTCGAAATAATTTAGGAAAAGACTCTGTCTATTTTAGAAAGAAATTTAATGGTTATAAAACTAGTTCTCCAAAACGAGACTATCAGTCTAAATGGTCTGAAAGGACACAAGTAAAATCAGTCTCAGAGGATAGAAATCCTTTAACATGTTACGGTTGTGGTAACCCTGGATACATAAAGGCAAAATGTCCTAATTGTTCTAAAAACAGAGAAGGACAAACTAGATTTAATTCTGTACATATGTACACTTGTTTGGGTTCACACCCTCCAACTGTTTTGTTAGACATATCCATTTTTGAAGCAACTGGAGCTGTTTGCGCGGATACTGGTGCTAGCCGTTCTATTGGTGGAGAATCCGTATATAAATTTCTGATGGAAAGAGGCCAAATATTCACGGATATAGAACTTTCTATGCAGTTAGCTGATGGTCATCGAACTACGTCTAGAGTGTTGAGTGCTGACGTACCAATTACGATTCAAAACCGAACATTTATTACGAATCTTATTTTCTTGCCCCATGCTAAGGGAAATCGCACTCTGTTGGGTGTAGACTTTTTACAAAAATCTGGTATTGTGTTAGATATCAAGAGCGGACTGGACTGGAGCGGAATGGTTGTGACTAATAAAATGATGTTTACAGCTATACTACCGAGAAAAAATGCTAAGGACTGGGCTTTATTTCTAACTAAAGTACAGAAGCTCTAACTTTTTTTATGTTAATAAGAACATTAATTACCTTAGTTTATTGTGAAATAAGGTAAATTTGTGCTTATACTATTACAATTGTTTACAGTGTAGTAGAATTAATATCAATTGAAACAATAATGAAAGTTTTAAAACTTTTTCTTTGATGAAAAGCTTACTGAGCTAATACTGATGAAAAGCTTACTGAGCTAAATACAGAAGCTGAGCTGTTGTAAGATTCCATGTAAATTAAGCCCTGGTTGAGAACATAATAACTGCTTGAATGTTGTGGCCCAGTGAGTGAGTGTAAGGAAGCATATTAAAACAAATAAGAGAAAAAAAAATGCTTCTTGACAGGATAGAGACAAAGTATACTTTTAAAATAACTTATGATACAAATAAAATAAATATATAAATTGTGCAAAGAACAAAGAAACTTTAAAATTCTTTATTCTTATTCACCTATTAAAAATAAGTGCCCAACATTAAGTTTACAAATTATTCTAAATATTGAAAAGTTAAGTAAAATAATAAAATGTTGTTAGTTTTCTTTAGATACATTTGTAAATTCAAATTTTTGCTTTCAAAAGCACCAGCCTTGTAATAAATAATAATTTCCGTGGCAGACACAGGAATCTTTTTAGGAGGGGAAAAGAAAGCTTCTTTTGTAAAATAAATGCACAATAAAGCAAAATGCCATTGTTAAGGGATTATTTGAAATTTTTATGTCAATTATACCAGGTGACTAAAAATGACTGCAATAATGTTACTGTGGTTATCTCTTAAACTTGAGTAATTGAAATGGTAAAATTTGACAAATTTACAGTAGCTTCCAGATAGAGCAATTTTTACTAGGCACAGTAAACATATAAAAATACTAAATTTTATTTTCATATGGTCCCCCTTTTCATATAACATATTTGGAAAAATATTGTTCTGTGTCTAAGGGGGTAAATAAAGAATGTCTCTAAGTGATGCTTTTATCAAGATATCACAAGTAAAACATTTTACCATTTATCACCAAATGCTAAGGAGATGTCTCAAAAGTGAGAAAAAAAATACTTTTCAACTGACACTAATTTATCTTAGTGGTCATTCTACAGCTAAATGTGACCTTTTGGAAATCTTATTTTGGCTGGAACTATGCATAGTTTACGGTTTCTATAAAAATTTACGTGCATTATTTTCTCTATCTATCTCTAATTACACTTTTAAATTCCTTTTCTAGAAGCATGATATAATGGGTGAATGACCCCTTAAAAGGTAAATTATTGATAATTTCATAATGTATTTTGTATTAATGTAAGGCAAGTTTTGAGCATATTCAGAATTGTTGCTGTCAGAGTCTATCTTAGAACTATAATACAGTGTCAATTTTGTCGCTGCCAATCATCTAAAGGTTATCAGTGTTCTCATCAGAGTTCAAAAATTCTAAAATATCATTTTCTTCAAGAATTTAATTTTACTGTGTGATTATACTGTGTTTTTTTGAACTTGCAGATGGCAAGCTACATTTCATTATTGACACTGGGCAAACAGCAAACATTTTAGTTCTCCAGAGTCTTCTACTAAATCAATATTGGTAAATAAAATTCTCATATTATTATAATTTATTTTTTACCTGGATTTAAATTCAAAATAATCTTTTTTCTATTGAATTTTTAAATTAACATATGAAGTGCATCCACAATTTTAGGTATATATTGGAAATATTTCTGATTCTGACGTAGTTCCACTTCCAATAAATTTTTAAATGGTAACTTAGGGCTTTGAAAACACAAACCAGTAGTTTTACATAGTAGCAATGTAATATTTAGCCCAAATGTATTTAAAATGTATCCACAATATCAGGTAAACATCGAAAATATTTGTAATGTATTCCTAATATTGACAAGCAATTATTTTTAGAAATTTTCATACCATTTTCATTTTTTAATGTTTATTTACTTAATTACTCAATATTATTATTAAATTGCAAGTCAAAACTAGTGTAAAAAGTAGCAAGTTATATTTAAAATGTATCCACAACAGTGGCATAGCCAGAACTTTTTCATGAGGGGGGGGGGGTATGACTACTGCAACACACATACATGTATATGTGTGTGTAAGGAAGTGAAGAATATACATTTCGTATGGCAAAAAGTTCCTCATGGGGGGACGACCCCCCCTATCTCCCCCCTTGGCTACACCACTGATTCCACAGTATTGGGTTTATATTGCAAATTTTCCTCATATTGTACAAGCAAATATTTTTAATGTGCCAGCATCTAAATATCATATTAATACTGGCGAATTACCACTGTTTATTAATACATACATTATTTTTTCCATTAAAATCTGAAAATTATTTTAGGCTCATTTATATAGAAATTTATGAAAAACATACTTATACAAATACAAATTTATGAAAAACAGTCAAATATTACTGAAAAATTTAATGCGATATAATCGGGCGTTGGTTATCGCAGGGACAAGCAAGGCATATGCCCCAGGTTTCAGATTTTAAGGGTCCTTAAATTTTAGCAGAATGTGAATTTAGTTCATTAAATTTTCCAACATAGTAAAAAGCGTGTTTCTTTTTTCCCCAAAAAGTTTGACATCTCAGTGCCAAAATAGATCACAAATAAATAAATGTGCCGAATTTAATGTGGTTTGTTTTATTTTAAAGATGATTTAATCAGGATTATTCTTAGCTGTATTTGATAATATTCACTTCGTCTATCCCCCTTATAAAAAAGCTTGCTTTATAATTGTTCAATGTTAGTACAATTTAAAGAATTGTTGACATTCAATTAATTTTTATTGATGAATGAGCAGTTGTCGGTAAATAAAAATTTATCATTTTCAGTTATATCATGAAAAAGTTGAGATTTTAGCTTTACTTTAAAACTTCATGAATTGAATGTCAACAATTTAAAGAATTGTTGACATTCAATTAATTTTTATTGATGAATGAGCAGTTGTCGGTAAATAAAAATTTATCATTTTCAGTTATATCATGAAAAAGTTGAGATTTTAGCTTTACTTTAAAACTTCATTTTTAGAAAGCTAATTTCATATATTGCATAGAAAATGTTCATGAACATTCACGTTTAATTAGCAAATTTCATGTTAAATTTATTTAATCATGACATTAATTTGTACAAGAGCACTGTGGGAAATACAGGAAGACAATTGCCAGTGACAGTAAAGAGCCCCTCCCGCCAACCCCAATTCAGATTTATAACTTCTGACCTGGGTCCCAGTCTGTCATAACTGGTGCCTGGATATGAGGGGTAGGGTGGGGGCTGAAATTGTGTTGCCCCTTCCTTCTCCTCGATTTGCCACCAAATCATTTGCTTTTCCGATGATGCTTGAATGTAAATTTCAACTGGAGACTCTTATATTTATACAACTTGATTGCTTTAGAAAACTAAACTTTTAGAATACTTTTTATTTACTAAATGTTCATTTTCTTTAAATATAGGAAACTGTTAATAACAGGGATGCACTGTGTGATTTTTTAAGAATCTTTGAAGAAGAAGAATGCTACTTAGGATGATAAAAGTTGTAGGTATTTATTTATTTACTGTTTTAGGTTATTTTTTAAGTTCAGGAGTTAGTTTTATATTCATATCATTTGTTATGCATGTGTGTGTGTGTTAATTTTATGTAATTCTTTTGTATTTTAAGCATCACAATCCCATTTTAGAAGAATGTAAACCTAAAGCATTGAGTCAGATAGGCAGCATTTATCACAAGATTATTTTGTTAAGTATAGTGAGTAGTAATAAAATGTTTCTGTCAAGGTGCTTTTTACAAGAAATAATACAACTTTTGAGTAAGATTTAAAAGAATTCAGTTGTATTAAACACTTGAAATTCAGAATTTCTCTTGACTAGCCGTAGTGTTGCACTTTTACAAATGCTTAATTTACATTTACAATGGTTAGTTTGTGAAATATTAAGAGAAAAATCCATAACATATTGTATTTCCCCAAATAGAGGTAGTATTAGCTATCAGATGGGATTTCCACAATTTTAAATTTCCCCTTAAAAGTTGCATAATGCCTGCAGTTTTGTTGTTCTATAAAAGTGCACCATGCAATCCGCGATGAAGCTTTTTGCATTATATCGAGTTTTTGACATATTAGCTTGTCTTTACGTGTCACAAGCTTGTAGACCCAAGTGATGAATAAAATATTTTGCAAGAAAAAATGATTAATTTTGGTTGTTTATCAAGTTATCTTTTTATTTTCTAGTACTCTTAAACTGGTCCTGGGAGAAACCATTGAATTTTGTTGTCAGTGGTATTCTGTTAAAGAGAAGACGATTATAGCTTTATATAATTCCTAATCATATTTTTTTGTTTTATTTATTTATTTGTTCAATATTCTTGATTACTAGTTCAGAGTCTGCATGCTTTTGGTCTATATCTACTGATTTTTTCAAGGCTTGTATCCCATTATTTTGAATAACTTTTTTTGAAATGCTCACTTCTTTTTTCAGATTATTTTTTCTTCTTATTTTTCTTAAGAATATTTTTCCTGTATTTGTTTATTAAAGTTGTGTGATTTTGGGGCAATTAGTGAGTATGTATTAATTTTTAAATATTTCATGTAAATTGAGAAAGTTATTGGGGCTGTTCTTAAAAGAAAAACGATGTATATTTTTTGGTAAAGTTTCATCAATGAGTACATCAATGAATATATATATATATATATATATATATGACTTGTTTTATTTCATATTTGGCATCAGGTTAATAAATTACTGGCAAAATCAAGTCTTGTTTGCAATATTTTATCAAGTAACAATGAAATAAAGTATAAAAATCTAGTTTTAGTCCCTTCAAATTTATTTTTTTACTCGTTCACCTTCTCTACCTCTTAAAAAGAATGTTGTAAATAAATCCTAAAAACTCCTGTAGCTTTGATTTTTTTTCTTGTTGTTGTTGCTCAAAAAGTAATCTGTAAAATGCTACTTTCAGAGATGAGATTTTTCAGACTTTTGTCTAATTTTCAGATCTTAGATCTTAAACTTCAGATCTTATTTAAAATGAACTGAGTTTTTTTCAATTTTTCAAAAAATTTCTGATTTTTCATTTAGTTGTATATAAGTAAGATGGATTTACTATCAGTAATAATTAAAGTATTTATTGAATTTGAAATTCATAAGTATTATTGCTCAATAGTTGTTTGGACATTCTTTCAGACTTTTTCCTTTTGTTGTTAATCTCATATCTGTACTTTGGTATACACCAAATCAAAAACAAGCAGACCAGTTTTGACACCATATCACATGTGTCACCATTAGTGGTAAAATGAGATGAAATATACTATTTTTTTTCAATTTTACTAATGTAATATGTAGATGTAAATTTTACTGCCTTATTAAATTAGGATAAATTAAGATTTTTTAACCCTGCAGTATTCACAAAGTGTAATAAGCTTGTCGGTGTGCAAATGTTGTACAAATATTACTCAAAAATATCTTTAGTCAAGTTTTTAACTGACTTAAAAAATATCTAGGTTATCAATTGGGTTCAGTACTCAGACATGTAGCAAGGATTTTCAGCTCCCGAGAACAAATTTGCTCCCCTTCCTGTTTACCAAAATGCACTGAAAAAAGTGTTATGTATAAATTGGTGCCTTTTGGGTGCTGTGCCCCTCCTTGTTCCCCTCTAGCTACACCTCTGTCAGTACCAAATCCTTGTAAATTACCGGATTGGAAATTAAGAGTACTTTCAAACTTCAGTTTAGTTATTTCTTTCATTTGTTCATCTTCCACATATAGATGTGATCTTTGCTAAGAATGTTGTCATTTGATGATATTTTACTTACTATTAATGAAAAGTTTTTATTGCAGAGTTATTTTATTTTTTACTCTCTTCTTATTTACATGAAATATATTACAAGTCCTGAATATTTCTATTGTTTAATTGATTGTAATAATTTGTAAATTTAATTTACCAATATTAAGTAATGTGATAGTAAAGTAGTTAGTGTGAGTTATATTTATTTTGTCACTATTAGTTTGATGTTAGTTATTAAGTACTGGTTACTGAATTGGGGATAATTTTGTTCCAAATTGATTTGAAATGTGTCTTTTGCTTCAACACTGTCCTCAATTATTATATTTTGTGTTACCTCACAAAATCTTATTTTGTGAGGTAAGCTCTATAATATGTTCCTTTCTTTTAATGAAGTATTTCATGCTCTCAATCACTTTGCATATCAGTGCATTCTAATAATAATAGGACAAAGAGGACAGATTATTTTACAAAAAATTACAAGCAATTCATGTTGGTAAAATTAAAGTTTTTCTTTTCTTTGATTTTTCCATGTAAAGAAATAGAAAAGTTTTTTTTGTAATTGTTTTTGTATTTTGGGAGCTGCCATATTTAGGCTTTATTGTAGATTCCATGTAGCTTTCGTGTTCAGAGACAAAATTAGAATGCAAAAGTTGGCTTAAATTCTACATCTTTATTTTATTAATTTATTCATTTTTTGCATAATTTGCATAATTTTAACAGTAAGTGCCCCCTTTCTCTTCCTTCTCTTACTCGAAAGGCTACAGTATATGTAAATGTTACTTGAGATTATTTATTATTACCATACGTATAAACTTTTTTGATATGCTTTTGTGCTGTTTCAAAATTGTATTTAACCTGCTCCTAAAGGTGTTCTAAAATGTATGTAGATTTACACACTTTTTATTATAAAATTATCCTCCGATTTTAGTGAAACTATAACCAAAATGTTTTGTGACCTTATTAGTGTTTTCTGGGTCAAATGAAAAGTTCTGGTGACTTACTTCTCTGTAAATTCATCACTTAGTTGAATGTGTTAGGTTGTACTTTAGTTGGAGATTTAAATTTGACACTAAGCCATGTACACACAAAACTAATTTTAACTAATTTTATTTTGCATGTATTTAACATAGATCTAGTTTGTGCTCTAGTATATTCTAGCTGCATATTCTTCCTGATTTTGAAACTGTCTTCAGTCTTATTCAAATTATGGGGGGGGGGGAGGGTACCTTTTTTTATTAGGATAGAATAGCAGTTATGTCTTAACTTTTAATAATTCTGTAATAACTTGTTGAAGTCATAATTTTTATCTTCCAGATGCTGTTAGAAGAATCCCTGAATGTGAAATAGTATTGAAACACTGATTTTGAATCCAGTAATTGAATTTTATATTGATGAAACAAAATAATTCAATTAGACAAAATTGAATTGTGTTGTGTGTTCACTGCCATTGCTTTTATAATTTATTCAAACCTGTATGCAATGGGTGTCAATAAAGAATATCTTTTACTATTGCAGTTCTGTAATCGTTTGAATTTTTTAAACTCAGGTTATACATGGTAAACTAAAGTTAGCTAGTCTGAAGACTGCTCTGGACTTGGAAGTTCCATTGGCAAAGTTTTAATTTAATTCAATAATAATTCTTGGATAAAATCTATATTAAAAGAATTTTTTTTTTCAATTTGAAGTTTGTAAAAGATTAAGTAATTTGTAGCTATTTTGCTGTAAAAGTGAAATTTAATGAAATAAAATCACACTTAAAAATAAATAAATAAATGAATGTGTATACATATTATAAAAATTAAGAAATATCTTCTTATGAGACATGCATAAATTATGTTCATAACAGGATTTTTACTTTTTTAAGAGGTGCAGAAAAATACAAAATTTCTTAGCTTCTGTGAATTCCACCCCCTCGCCCAAACATTATCTATGGAGGTTATTATAATTCACCCTCATGTTCTAAACTTAAATTATTTCTTTGTGTTATGGCAAGTCTACAAGAGGGGTGTGTGCTTGGGGGTGGGTGATGTTTTAAGGGATTCTAACCCGTATTCTTGCTCACACCTCTGAACTTTAATTTATGATTTTGGGCCAAGACAAAAATACTGGGGGATTTCAACTAAATGGGCAATGTTGGGGAATTATGAAATAATTTGTTTTGATTTATATTACTTATGTACTGCACCAATGTGTTAGGATAGAAGGAAAGTGCATTTTCTGAAGAAGTGGCCAAAACAAAAACATTTCTTTACCCCTTTTCCCGAAAAAAATTTAAATAAAAATTGTTTCCATTTTAGAAATACTTTATTCCTTTTTCTGTGTGTGTGTGTGTGTGGGGGGGGGGGGGGGTAAAAATAGGTATTCTCTTAAATTTCCAAACATGATATATACATTAACAGAGCTTATCAGCAGATATATTTATATTTTTAATTTAGCCAGCAATTAGTTTAATGTTTTTGGGTTTTCAATTAAAAGATAGTTATTACTATTTTAACTTATTTTTGTGTTTCATAATTCTTGTATTTGTATGAATAAATGACGGAAATTTAATTTCAAATAATTTCTTTTTGATAACAATTCAATCTTGTCCATTTTTTATTTGTTTTTTAAAAAAAGGAGTTGTTAATTGTAATAATGTTGAAAAAAAAGTTTTATTAAATTATGCTTAAAACAAAAGCTATTTAAAAATAAAAATTATTAGTATTCTTTTGATTTTGTATAAATATCTTATCATAAGCTATTTTTATTGTTTTATTAATACTGGGTATAAGTGAAAATTGTTCTAAAATGCACTATTGGTAAAAAATTAGCTGTCAGGGATTATTTTTTATTTCAGCAGGAGAAAAGGAAACATTGAACATATCAAAAATTTTTGCGCACTGTTGAGTAATGTTGATCATCTCGATATTCTGTATGTGAAGAATTGTGCGAAACTCTTATTTCCATTCTTGTTTGATCACAGATTAACTCAAATAAAGTTATAGTATGCAGATAAAGAAAGTTCATATAAATCTCTTTGCTGACGGATTTTACATAGCTCAATGGCTATACAGATCACCCCCATGCATTTTGAAACTTTCACTTCTATACCTGATAAATTTTGGCTGAGCAAACAAAACATAAACTGTAAACGAATTCTGCAACTAAATAGATCTTGAGGTTACAGAGGTTTAATTTAGTAGCCATGTGGAACTCTTGCGGGTACCTTTTAGTGATGTCATCATTTGATTATTAAAATGAACCTCTGTACTCCTTCTTAATCTGTTTAGTTTCAGAATAGGATGGTCGTTTAAATACTACATGCTTTTTGTGAACAGTCCACATTTCACAGGAACAAAAGCAAGAATTTAAAAATGCATGTAGTTAGATATTACTTGTATCATTGATCTATGTAAAATTTATTTTCCAGCTGCTATGAATTATTCTGAGCATGACAATAATCCAAAATAGCCAAGAAATCGATATCTAAGAAGTTCTGTTTTTGAAATAGGAATCAATTTCTGATTACTGGGATATTTTGTATATGAAACAGATATCCATTTTTGGGACATTTGGGATCTTCTGGAAGTTTAATTATTGTAACTGTGCAACATATATACAGATCTCTTATAGAAATGGATATTATAGATGTTATTTACTCATTAGAGAGATCACACCTCAAATCTCTAATAGAGGGATATATTTTATGTTATCTGGAGGATCACACACACACACATGGACTTCTAATAGATATACTCATTATCCAGCTCTAATGTATTAAATTAAAGATTGCCTGTGGACAAACTTGTGCTGTGTGGGGAAATGCGGCAAAAAGATTTATTTGTACAATACGAAGAATATTTTCAAGACACGTAATATTGCAGATACGTTTTAAATATATTTAATTTAAATTCAATAAAGTTTTATAATTTGACAATATAATGCTTAAATATCAACTAATGCTTAAATATCATATTTCTACTTTTTACCAATGTTAATTTTACTTCCAGTGTAACACTGAATAAGTTTTAACCAAAAAAATTACAAATGGTATAAAATTATGTTAATTAAAAATGGTTAAAATTATGTTAAGTAACTACTTATCAATATTTGATATATTTTGAATGTATATCCAACACTATAAATGCATTTTAAATATATCTGGGCCACACGCTAAGATTAACTTTCTACTTTATACGAATATTGATTTTTGTTTTCAATTTTTTAAACAATATTGAGTTAATATTTAAAAATTTATCAGTTGTAAGACTACTTCAAAAATATTTCCAATATACACCCAATATTTAGATTTTTTTTTGTATGTTAAATTCAGCAGAAAAAATATATTAACATTATTTTGAGAATTTATGAGACCTAAATTATAATTTTTACCAATAATGGAATTTTATTTACCAATATTGGAAATTGGGTTTATTCTCAAATCGTTCACTTACTACTTTGTACCAGTATTGGTTTTTGATATCATTGTTTTCACAATATTGAGTTAATATTTAAAAGTTTATTGGTAGCGAGGTACTTCAGAAATATTCCCAATACATAATTAATATTTGAATACACTTCAAATGTTAATTTGAATTTTACAAATAATGATAATAATATTTTGAGCATATATCAGCGCCAATCACTAATTTTTACCAATATTGGAAATAGTTTTTATTCTCAAAGTATTCACATATTATGTAAATTTTGTTATTTAAAAGTTATTAGTTAATAATATTGGAAATATTTCTAATATACACCCAATATTATTGATACATTTCAAATGTTTTAAGATTCAATAGTATTAAGATTGGTAAAATTTGCTTAGAAACGGGCAAAATATTAAATTTCTAATATTGGATTTTATTTTCAATGAATTCACTAGATTAGGTAAATGTTGATGCTATACAGAAAATAACTTTTAATATTTGACATACTTGAACAATAATAATAATTATACTGTTACCAGATACATTCTTATATATATATATATAAAAGGAATTATTATGATTATCCTAAAATAGTTAAAAGCCAGAAGCAAGGCGTATTGAAGGAATAAAAACAAGGCCGTACCCAGAAAAAAATTTTGGCGAGGGTCCAAACGGTAGAAAAGGCAGAATTTTTCACAAAAAGAGGTCATTATTATTGTTTTATTAACAAAAATCGATTTTTTTAGGGGGGGGGAGGGGTCCAGACCCCTGGATACGGCGTTTGAATAGTCACTCTATAAAAAGTGCCGGTCACTCTTAAAAATAGTCACAGCTCACTCTTGATTAGAGCAGTCCACTCTTTAAGGGATGGCGTGCTGTCACCCTTTCCTTAGAGTGAGGCACTCTTTCCCGGAGTGCGCTTTTGAATTCTCACTCCTACTCCAGAGTCAGAAATGTCACTCCTGGGAACAGTGCTTTCTCACTCTATGGAGGTTGGTTGATTTTTGTCACGAAGGTAGGGTGATATATCAAACCTCAGCACTGGTTTTTCACTCTTGATTATTAAGAGGCTTGTGTACATGTCGCCTCTTCGTAGGAAGTTGTACAGTCCTGGTCCTAGTGGGAATGTTGTGAAGTTTAGGAAATATCTTATATTTTTTAAGTTCTAATTTAGGCTAAAAAGTCTCCACGCTTAAATACTCCAAATTGACATTTTGTTGCAAGTAAATTACTTCATCAGTCATTTTTTGAGAAATATCTGGTAATATATCACCAAAAACTGCACACTTTGGCAATCATTTGGCAGGGTTTCAAAAAAAAAAGTTCTCTACGAAGGTTTTCAAATCCTGACATAAGACATTTGCAATCTCATTTCAAATTTAAAAGTGAATTTTATAGCTTCTACAGAAAACAAAGAAGCTCAATCTAATAATTCATGGCACACGGAGATTGAAAAGAAAATTAGGAGGACTATTCCTCTGCTAATCCAGGGGTCGATGGAGACGAAAATGGGGTCCGTTTTGCAGACCTTTTACAAAATTGCAATCGTTTAAAACGGTCCCTTCACAAAAATACAATCGATTAACGCGGCCCTTCATTGGCATTTTACTCTATATTTTAATCTGTTTTATCAATTATTTTAATAAAAAAGAGACTTTTATTAAAATTGGAGTGAAAATTCGCACAAATAAGTGTTAAAATTCACAAAATTAAGCGATTTTCGGAAAAATGGGACCCTGAAAAAAATATCTGGATCGATCATTGCAATCAGAATTTTAAAAATTACGGAATTATTTCAAGTCTAACGTCCTTTTTTCATTACAGTCTGTTAACATAAAAAGTTTCTAAGTCATTTTCAAACTTGTGAATCTCCCTTACTATACCTAGCTTTACATAAAAAAGATATTTCATATTGGTCAACTTTTATTCACTTGGGTATCGAATAACTACTTTGAACGTGAAAATTGGGAAAAATC
Source organism: Cheiracanthium punctorium (assembly GCA_038373885.1). Taxonomy (NCBI): domain Eukaryota; kingdom Metazoa; phylum Arthropoda; class Arachnida; order Araneae; family Cheiracanthiidae; genus Cheiracanthium; species Cheiracanthium punctorium. The sequence goes on from JAWZYV010015527.1 coordinate 129,619, forward strand.
ACTAAAAATAGGAGAATTACCAAATTTTTGAAATTATAAAGTCGCCTGAGGCGTTTTCCATATCGTTTTAGAAATCTGTTGAAAATTTCAAGCCGATCGATCGTGCAGTGTGGATTTGTATTCGTATACTAGATAGAGAGACTAATTTTCACATTTATACATCTAATAGTGCTAGTTTATGAGGAGCACATAAGTACTTACAGTATCACATCAGTTTTTTAGCAAAGAATATGATGTTACAGTAGTTTAAAGTAAGGGAGCTGTCGGGATTACGATGAGTTGTTTCTTATTTCTTTATCAAGTGAATTTCGACAAAAATTTGAAAATGTTTGTTGCGAGTTGTGAAGAATATGTATCGAACGTGTGCTGAGCTAACGTTGTTATGTTTATTTGAATGCTTGTGATGGATTCATTTTGTGATAAATGCACGTTGTTAATGAATAAATTTTGAGGTATGGGGTGATTTTATTTATTTAAATGTTTATTCCTTGCTTTATGGTACACCGGTGTATATTTGAGAACATTTATGGTCTGTGTTTTCATAATTGTGCAAGGTTTTTAGTATGCTGTGTTATTTTTTGTGAATTGGGATGAATAAATAAAATTTTTAAGGTTTGTGGCGGCTGTGCCACTCCTTTACATGTCCCCAAATTGACGTGTGTGTGTACCAACTGAAGGACGACCGGTGGCCGGGAGTCAGAGATTTTACAATTGCAATTTTAAGTGCTGAATTCCCGCTGCACTTAAAGTTTCTAAGTCGCATGCAAATGCCCATTCCGTGCATGCGCACTTGCAGCAAACATTGTTATAAAGATCTTGACAGCGGCTCAATTCAGTAGTTCAGCAGCCAGCAGTAGAACTAGTGGTGTGCTCCAGCCTGCTACGCCAGCCAGCCAGCCAGCCAGCCAGCCAGCCAGCCGTGTTCGTGACCGCATCTGCGCCTTGATCCAGATGATGTGCCTCTGCTGCTTCTTCTCCTCGTTGCCACATCCCGGATAGTTCTTCGACAGGAATTTTGCAGACCAAGGAGAAAGGACGGCTGTACCTCTGTCCTACCACAGAAATATACACCCGGCTGCATAAGTATATTACAAATCTAAAGTGTTCCTGTTTAAGTGTTGTGTTACTGAGTGTTCATATTAAAATGCTAACAATAAAATTTAGTTAAGCTGCCACAAACTCGTCATTCTTTCAGAGTCTAGAAGAGTTAAAGGACATTTAAATTTTTTTTCTTTTTTTTTTTTTGTCCACATCATCGGACTCTTCATTGGTGACCCATAATATCAAATCCTTCTGCGGATGACGTACAGAAACTTCATTAATGGCCCGAGGTGCCTTCATTGATGTATAATATAGAATACTTCTCTGGATGTGAAACACCACTGGCATTTTTCCGAGTTGAGGTTCTCATAACAAGCTCAGTTTTATTATGTCTGTTGAAAACAGTAATATGGAGGTTTCTAAAGTAGCTTATGGAGGTTTCTAAAGTAGCTTTTCGAGCCCCTCCATTTTGGGGCAAAGATCCCGAATTGTGGTTTTTTTCAGGTGGAGTCTCAATTTGTTATATCTGGTATAACTGCTGATTTAACTAAATTTCATGCAGTTGTAGCAGTATTAGATGCTACAGATTTGAGTTATGTCAGAGACATAGTCAAATCACCCCCTGAAAATGACGCATGCAAAATTTTAAAGGATAGGATTCTTACACACTACTCCCAAACGAAAATACTCGCTTGAGGCAACTCCTCCAGCAACTCCAATCAGGCGACTTACGCCCTTCCCAACTGCTGATGCAGATGAAGAATTTGGCCGCGGATAGGGTTGGTCACGCATTGCTCAAACGCCTTTGGATGCTAACGCTTCCTTTAAGAATGCAACAAATTCTTTCGACGCGTAAGGACTACCTCGATAATCTTGCTCAAACTGCAGAAAAAATTCATGAAGTATCCGAAATAGCGATTGCATTAGCCTCGAGCGCCGATTCCCTGTCCGCCCTTCAAAGGGAAGTTCAGGAGTTGAAAGCTGAGGTTTGTCGTCTTTCGAGACGAGAAAATAAAGCTATTGTTACGCACGCAACCGAAATAATTCTAGGCAGCATAATGGACTCCTGGTCTCTAGGAATCAAGAGGACAGGAATAAGAAATTTCTCCTCTTCCTGCTGGCCTACAGAGGTGCCGTACATGAGACTAGCGGTTTCACATCTTCCCAGATGCTATTCGGAAGAGATCTTCGTCTTCCCGCCGATCTAGTCTTCGGTCGCCCTCCAGATATGCCTTCATCGCCAGAGGAATACATAGAAAATCTTCGGGCACGGTTTGAAGACATGGCATCATTTTGCTCGGTAGTGGATCAACCTGAACACGTAGAAGTTGTGGACTCGGTATGACACGAAGGCTACGGGACGTGAATTCAACGTAGGTGACAAAGTTGGGCTGTGGAATCCTACTCGACGGAAAGGCCTGCCTCCCAAGCTGCAATCTCCTTGGGACGGTTCTTACACCGTCCTAAACAGACTGAAAGATGTGGTCGTAGCGATTCGTAAGTCACCTAACTCGAAACCAAGAGTCGTTCACTACGATCGGCTAGCCATTTACCGCGGTTGTGATTAATTATTTGAATATTAGACCATGGTCACTATGGCGTAGTTCCTCCTTTCTTTCATAGCTCATTTTTTTCATGTCTTTCTCTTCTCTTCCTCTTTCTTCACCTCTTTTTTACTCGGTACTTGCGCCATGTTTAGTATACACATTTGTAATATATTGGTTTCTATTAATGTGCATTTGTTTATTACGCTTATTACTCAGTAGTGTAATTGTTTATTATTCACTTATTGTGTCTATCAATTACTTTTTTAAATTGTGTTGTTAAGATCTATTGTTGAAGGTGCTAGTGTAACTATTTGTGGGACCTCCTAACTGGGAATTGTACGGCCCGGGACGTGCAGTCCTTTGTAAGGGAGCAATGTTACGAATTTTCGGGGCAATCCGCAGTTCTTGGGTTTAAAATAGTTCAAAATTCGTATTTTACGCTTCAAATAGTTAAATTTTGCTTTTTGTTGCATCAAATTTGGTCAACTAGAACCGAAGATACGGGGGTTTGGGTTTCCCCATTGATTTCGGAAGCGATTTCTAGAAATCTCGAGAAGTATTGGTCCTAGACCTTCGGTAAGCTCACTTTAGGGGACTTATTTTTGGCGCTAAATTTGGCGATATTTCGCTAAAGTTGCCAAGCTTGACGACATTTTTGTTATTTGGCACGCTTTTACAATGGGTCTTGTAAAGTTAGTTTTTCTACATTAACCTGCACAATAGCCTAATATTACTCTTCCATTACAGAGTCATAATCTAGTCTGTTCTAGTACATTCCATGGATGGTTCATCGTAATCTATAAAAGGACAGCTGATTGCCCAGTTCTCTCCCAGTCTTTCTTCTGATTCCGTCAATAGCAGATTTCCGTGAAAGCTTAAGGCTTTTTATTGACGCTATAGAAGCGGTGTCTTCGCTTGTTTATGAGGCTTTGTTTTTAAGTGCAGTGAGTAAATTCTTTATTGCTAAGTCTTAAGGGCCTGTTAGTATAATCGCTCGTATATTTCCACTGAATTTTTGCATGTGGATGTGTTTAATTTTATGTGAGAAATACAGCATTTGTGAAAGCTTCTGTGCAAAGAGGTGTGACGTTGTCCGAATAATCACGAATAATTAGTATTTATAGATATATCCCAGGTAGCACAGAACGGTTTTTAAACGCTGCAGTTTGGTTGCAATGGTTGCATATTCGTTAAGTTTCAGAATTTACTATATCTGACGTTGCAGAAACGTTGCTTTTTTGTTTCAAAGGTTGTATATTGGTTACGTTGCAAATATGACAAACATGTGACGTGGCAGAAACGCTGCGTTTTGGTATTCATTTTACACTGCTATTTCTGTTGCTAAAATTTCGTTTTTTAAACCAATTTGCAACCGTTTCATATTAGTTCGTTTTTCCGTGTTTAGGACGTTTCAAAAACGTTGCATAACCGTAGCATTTTGGGATATATAAGAGCTGCGTGCGAACTCCTGCTGCAAGGTCAAGTCACTATCCAGCGCAGTTGCTTGTTTACATCCCCCATTAAAAAACGGTGTGCTGTTCTATTGATTCAAATATGGATTAGAAAAGTAAGTAAATAATAATATTATTGTAATGATTGTATTTCAGCTAATGATATGTGTTTACTTGAAGAAAGATACGCGTAATGAATAATCTTTTCACATGAAGGCTATCTTTAAAATAGTTGTCCGTATATTCTTATGCGTAATACTTGTCAGAATGCCGTGTTGAGCAAGGCGAAGTATATTTTTCAGCTCGCCGTAGTGCCAAGTATTTAGCCTGTTCCTAAGAAACGTAAAACAAGTTTTTAAAGTAAACAACGCTCTCGATTGCTGGCAGCAGCCTCCGCAATTTGTCCATTGTTCTCTAAGTCCGAGCAGTTTGTTCTGTATTATCTGTTGGCCGATATTCATCCAGTGTTTCCAAACGCTGTGCAACTTGTTATATACTATTTTCGGCCACACGTTTTCTTTCTGAATTATGTCTGTAAGAGACATTGCCACTGATACCTTATCACGTTTAATTATTCCTTCAACAATGTTATTATTGCTAAATTGCTTACATGAATAAAAAAAAGAAGCAAGATAAATCAGTTTTGGAGGCGATTATTAGTAGAATAACGCAAAGCGCATAAAGAAATGGAGTGATCGTCTGCTGCGTTTAAAACTGCAAATATGAGATTGTGTTCCAGAATTCTTATGCTGATTACAGTGTACTGGTGTTTTTGTTTAATAATAATAATGTCTGTTATTCGGAACCGTGTTGGAACGGAAGAAATGAAATCATCCTCTGCAGTTTTAACATCTGTCATTTTCAATTGTTGTTATGAAAACATTTGAAATAATTAGCAATACTGTTTTAGTATTATTTTCGCTTTCATATTGCTCGCATCTGATCTGATTACTGCTTTGTCGTGATTACAAAATGGTTTTTTTTATGTGGTTGGGATTTTTTGATTCATAATATGTGGTAAATTTATATAATCTTTGAATACATTTTATAAACATTTCTTGATATCCTCAACGATCAGTGCTCCTTTTGATATTTAAACAACAAATATAAATCGTGCTAAGCTCATCGATTATAAAACTTGCTAACACAACGTAGCCTTTTGTGCAATGATCATTAAATTTGACAGCATTTCCCGAGTACCCTTAAAAAAGCCATATATTACTACTGATGCAATGTGTGAGACTTCGTAAAAAAGTTACATGATATTTACAGGTTCTTTTCCGTTATCTCGTCACCAGCCGAATTTGGCGATTTTTTTTCGGTAGGTCAGGGCGAAGCTTGGCGACAACATTTTCTGGTAACCCATCCTCGTTAGCGCGCCGATTTTCATTTTTTTGGTAACCCGGATTCTTAATGCGTAGTACCAGCGCTACTGTTTCAAAAGGAAAGCAAAATGTATTATACGGCGCACTCTTTGTACTAATCCGTGACTGTGTTATGTATTAGTACGCAAACGTGTAGTTCCTTCTGCGTAGTAGTGTGCGAGCCATTTTCATTTTAGTTTCGAATTTTTCGTCTAGTGTGACGGTCGTTCCTCCTTAGAATAAGAGCGGAATTAGGCCGTTTTCGTAGAAGTTTCTTATGTAACTGAACTATTGGATAACTTAATTTTGATAAGTATTTCAATGAAAGTTTATATTTTATGTTAAAGGATTTGATTTAGCAGTAGTTGAATGTTTTGTTTGTGTATTTGAATTGTCTGTTGAATGTTTTTTAGTGTATTTGAATTGTGCTTTGTTTGGATTGTATTGTAAGATGAATATCTGGGATTTGCCTACGTCTGATGAAGACGCTATTAAATTTTTCCAAAAGTTTGAAGTTTTACCGTCTGTTATGCATTGCAATTTGCAGCATGAAATGAAATTGTACGGAAATAATGGACATTTTTACTGGAAATGTAGTCTGAGGTCTTGCAGAAATAGTGTTAGTATACGGACAGGCAACTGGTTCGAAACTTCTAGGTTAAGTTTTAAAGTAGTTTTACGTTTCATTTACTGTTGGTGTGAAGAATTAACATCGATAAAGTTTTGCGAAAAGCATCTCAATATGAACCACAACACAGTTGTAGATTGGAACAACTACATGAGGGAAGTTTGTGTTTTGGATTTGTGCAGAATTGAAAAAAAAAGTAGGAGGTCCTAATTTAATTGTAGAAATAGATGAGAGTTTGTTTACACGCCGAAAAAATAATGCAGGCAGGGTATTTCCCCCACAGTGGATTTTCGGAGGTTTATGCAGATAAACCAAAGAGTTTTTTTTAGTTTTAATTCCCGACCGTTCAGCTCAAAGTCTTATGTCTGAAATTCGTAATTACATTAATGAAGGTTCAATTGTGTATTCTGACTGTTGGAAAGGTTACAAATCAGAAGAATTACAAAAATCCGGGTTCACACATAGTCAAGTAAATCATACGTACCATTTTGTAGATCCCACTACAGGCACGCATACTCAAAACATAGAAAGACTTTGGGGGAGTGCTAAATGGCGAAATAAGAAACATAGAGGTACCGCTAGACATCATTTGGAATCGTATATAGCAGAATTTATTTGGAAAAAAAACAAGAAAATGAAAATAAAGATCTTTTTGAAAGTATATTAACATCTATCGCTACTATTTTTCCTGCAGAACGTAAATTAAAATCTTAAAATTAATCATTTGAGGGTGTATTTGGTTTTTTGGGGGAATCGGGGGTGGATTTAACTTTTTGAATTTTTGATGTTGTTGATGATGTCATGTGTTTGAATTTTTGCTCTTATTCTAAGGAGGAACCAATGTTTTTTTTTCTTAAATATCTGTCATTTTTCAATATTTTGTATGGTTTAAAGTTCGAGGAGACGTTTTCAGTGGTAAGTGTATGTTAAAATTTGTTTATTTTTAAGATGTGCTAATGTTGTGTTTTTCAGGCATTGGATGGCGAAAAAAAAATCGCCACAAAAAATAACGCTGGTAGGTACTTGGCGGAAAAAAATCGCCAAAAAAAAAACCACCGTAGATACTTGGCGACAAAAAAAATCGCCAAATTCGGCTGGTGTCGAGATAACGGAAAAGTACCTATTTACAAATTTTTAATGAAGAGTAAGCTTCCATAGACTTCCATTGTGTCCAGCCAGCAACAAACATTGCTTACTCTCCAATTTTATTATATGAGATCATTCACACAATATTCCATGTTGGAAATCATACTTAATGCTTATCTTCCTCATTAACAATAGAGCTCAGTAAAGGTAATTCATTTTGCTAAATGCGATCAATGTTGAAATTAATTTTACTATTATTGATGAAAACAAAGCAATAATTCAAGTACTTAGAAAATATTTGGTAAAATCTTATTAATTTAAATTGATACCCGAGTTCGAACACTGTATTATGTTGTTTAGGAGTTGTACAATACTGAGTATGAATTAAATTTTAAAGAGAAACGAGTAAAATTTTTGTTAATTTATGCCATCCGCGTGTAGACAGTCCGTGTCCAAATATCAAGGTTGTTATCCTTGATATTTGGACACGGGGTATAAAAGGTTGGGTTAAGGGGTCTGAACCACCTTTTAGTTTATGCAGAAACGCTAATTACGGACAATTAGTCACATTTTGAATACATCCATAAATATAACATATGGTAAAAAAAAATTAATTCTATATAACATTTGGAAACTTTATATTAAAATTTTACAAGATTATATTAATTTTGCAAATTTTATAATTTAGTCTTAAGAAACACAACTTACTCTTTTAAGAATTTAAAATTTTTTAATGCTATTGAATATTTTCACCAGATATTTATTGTAATATTTACTGCCAATCAAATTTTATAGGAATAATGGACCCCCACCCTCAGCTGGTACCCTTCCCTGACAAAGCTATAGCTACGCCAATGTGTGTGGACTGTGGAGAATTTACTGGCATAACCAAGGCTCTCATTTTGCGGCGTGTATGTGAGGAGTGTATCACAGGGGCTGCTACGTTCTTGTTACTAATTTCAATTCAAAATATTTTAGCTTTTGTTCTGCATTTCAGAAAACTGTTTCGCTATTCTGCCTGTTAAAACATGGAAGCTGAAAAATTTCCGTGTACTAATTCTCTTAAGATAACCATAAACGCGTAAGTTTTCCCATATCTGGTAATTTATGTGGCAGTGGAATACGGAATTTACCCAGTTCGAATAATCCAGCAGTGGAATTAAGATTGTAAATTGTGCATAATATAGCAAACTTCTGTACGAAGGTATCTGCCTAAGATGAGGGGTGCATTGGTCGTAGGATTATCTAAGGGATTCTAAAGCTTTAGTCTAAGAGCCAGCGACTGCCAGACCTTCGTCTAAGTATAAAAGCTGAAACTTTCTCTGCGCATACCCCCCCAACAGAGGTAGGAACAATCGGGTACTATAAAGTTTGGATGATCGTGGCTTTGGCAGGTAACAGGTGGCAAAGGTGTATAAAATTGCCGAAAATTTCGTCATTTCATAAAGCTTCATTTTTTTATATGTTCTTCTTCGCAGTACTAGAAATCACTTTATCCCTTGCCAGACACTTTTCCATCGTGGCAAATCCCCGCCAGACAACCTCCAAGTCATGGAAAGCTGTTGTGTTCGTAAACTCCCGCGACGAAGTACGTCAAGCTGTCATAAAGTGCCAAGCATATTTTATACTGCTACTTCTGAACTTTCTTAGGCGCGAACTTTCTTGCAGCGCGTTCGTAATAGAATTACGTTTGCTGTCTGGGATAGACTGCCCCTTTGCCCACTGGGATGATGATGGCTAACCCCAATTCAGTTTATTGTGATGAAAACATGTTAAATTGATTTCGGAATAAAAGAACAAAAAGTGGTTAACTAGGAGCAAGAAACATGAAAACTTGCATAACTATAGGAAGAAATGTAAATTGCATTAGCAATAAATAATAGGAAAGGGTTGTGTAAAAGCAATTACTAACCCCCACCACCACCACCGAAAAAACTTATGTATATTTCTAATTAATGATTTCGTATTTCTTTCAGGTTTTGTGGAAAAAAAGTTTAAACTTTGGAAATGCTGGTGAAAAGTTATGAAAGAAGGCATGAAGGCTTGTACCTGTTGAATGTGAAACAAACAGAAAAACATCGAATGACTATATGTTACAATAAAAATATTTCAAGTTTTTTTTCTGTGGAAGTTACTTATTACAGAAAAATATAGTAAGGATCTAATGACATTAGCAATTGATTGCAGTCACTAATATTATTATTGATGTTTTTTATTTTTATTTTTTAAAGATGATCTTGGATAACTGATTTTTATAAATTAAGATAGCATTACTTGTTTTAAAGATTCCGATGACGAAGAGTGATCATAACTTAGTATGTTAAGTGAACACTTAGTGATTATAAATCGCAAAGCATGCTGATTGTAAAGTGAAATTGTACAAAAGTTGGCATATATACTGGTAATACCTTTGACAGGTTCCACGGTATCTTCTGAAACAATATGGCAGTTATGGGCAACCTTTGAAAAGTTACGGGCTAAACTTTAGGATGTTAGTGAAGTCACGGGCAGTATAATTGGGATTTATATAGGATGTTGATTGGTTTATATGGGTTTTTATATGTTCTAAGGCCGGATTAAAAGCCGTGGCGGGCCACGTATTGGGACGTGGGGGCAGGGTATTTATATAAATGCATAAGTACTAGTCTATACTATATACTTATGTAAATGCCCCCACACCCATATTTTTAATATTGGAATATAAGGAAAGTTTTCATATAGAAGAAATGTTTCTGAAAATTCTAATTTGTTATGGCGACTTAAGTTTATGAAAAAGCGTTCATGATTCGTTAGAAAATTTCAAAATAAAACTGTTTATGCATTCTATCTGAAATGTCGTAAAATAGTTGTAAATATGAAAGCATCACACAGATTTTTTTTCGTTATTGCAACCTATCTAAAGAGCCGTAAAATGGTGTTGAATTGTCGTTATTTAAACGCAATTAAATCGTTGTAAAATGGTCGATAAACAGGCGTATTATCATTTCTGCATCGGTTTAAAAATCTTGGGAAATCGTTGCTATACAGACACACAATCGTTTCTGCAACGGTTTTAAAACGCTGTAAAATGCTACCTTAGTACGTCCGTTTTAACGATTTTAAAACGTTTGAAAATGGTGGCAACATAGGTGCATTATCGATTTTTTTTCGTTTCGGCAAACGTTTATAAAACGTGGGAAAGAATGGGTCACATTTGCGAATTCATTGCGTTACAGCTTGACGTTTTTGCAACGGAAGGCGATTCCGTGTTAGCAACGTTTTAAAAACGGAAGCGTGCTACTTGGGATATCTGTGATTCTCCCTTTTTCTTACCCCTCAATACTTGAATCTCCGCGATAACCTTTGATCTGGGCGGTATCGTATTGTCTTCGACAAGAAGCTATAGATCTTTGATAACGTGCAGTTCTGACATTATAGAACGCATAATCCCTGAGTGTTTCCAGTGCTCTTCATAATTTGACGCTATAGCGACATGAGAGTCTCATAACTTACGAACACTTCAAGCATCCCACGTAATCGAAATCCACCTGAGATTCCAGCCCAGAGCCGAGATCAGCAGCTCAAGACAGAGAAGAAACGAGTTTCTGACAGTGACCCCAGGCAGCACAAGAATGTTCTATGAACGTCTAGTAAAGTTCAGAATAGTAAGAAAAGCATGCAGGTAAAGTTTGTACGTTCTGTATAACGTTCTAAAATTATACTAAGCTTTCATTTGCCAAAAACTGTGAATAAATAACGTCTTATTGGACGTGCAACAGGGTTTTAATGATGCCGTTCTAAGGCAATAACTAATAACTCGTTCTATTGGACGTGCAGCAGAAGTGCTGGTATTACCGTTCAAAAGCTATGCCTAATAACACGTTTTATTCGACGTACAACAAAAGTGCTGTTGATACCGTTCAAAAGTTATGCCTGATAACCCGTCCTACTTGACGTGCATCAGAAGTGCTGGTGAAACTGTTCAAAAGCAATGCTCATAAATCGTTATACTCAACGCATAACTAAAATACTAGTGGTACTAAGTTTAAAAGCAATGTTTAATAACACGTTCTACTAGACGCGTCGAATTTATTATTCCTAAAACGTCGGAATGAGTCGTTCACTTGGCGTCTAAGAAAGTTTTACAGACACCTGTTTGGCAACATCCCAGTGTTGAGTAAGCAAGTTGGGGGCAAGCAAGCGGTAAAATCATATTTTTTTTTTTTTTTTTTTTTTTTGCATAATGTACGACTTGTGTTGTTCCCAGACAGCACATAAGTTTAATCAAGCTTGACATTTCTTTGAATTTGACGTATTAATACAGGCTTGACAGTTCATTTTAGGCTTGTAGCAAGCTTGGAGATTGTCAGACAGTACATAATCTTAAATCAAGCTTGACATTTCTTTGAATTTGACGTATTAATACAAGCTTGACAGTTCAATTCAATTTAAACTTGCAGCAAGTTTGTAGATTACAAAAAAATAAGTCAGCAAATATTTTCCCGTGGAATTTAAGTCATTTGAACTTTCAGGCTTGAATACAGCTTGATTACTGCTTGATTTGGAAAGCCACATAACAAATAATTTATCATCAGTCATAAATGTACTTGACCATAGAATAAAAAAAAGAAAAGATTCTATATTTGCAAATATTGAAATTCTTCAAAATAAAATACAAATATATTACGAAATTGATTTCAAAATCAGCCGTTTGTCTCGGTTTTGGCCAATATTGGCCAACATGAGTGTTGCGGTATTAAAAGTTTTAAAACAAAGTTTTATAATTGTATTTTATTTTGAAGAATTTCCATATTTGGTAATATAGATTTTTTTAAGATCTATGGTCAAGTACATTTATGACTGATGATAAATTATTTGTTATGTGGATGTGGCTTTCCAAATCAAGCAGTAATCAAGTTGTATTCAAGCTTGATAGTTCAAATGACTTCTCAAAGCTTGCTGCAAGCTTAAAATGAATTGAACTGTCAAGCTTGTATTAATACATCAAATTCAAAGAAATATCAAGCTTGATTTAAGCTTATGTGCTGTCTGGGTTAGGTCCCGAGATCGATCCAAGTCGCCGACGCTAGACGGAAGCAGAATAAAATAAGTTGGAATTTCAGCGTAGTGGGGCAAAATATGTGGAAAAATAAAATATATGGGGCGAGTTCGCCGACCGGTACCCCATGTATTTCGGAACATTTTTTTAGGAAATTTTTTTAGAGTGTAGGAACTTTGAATCAAGCTTGCTATGTCAAGCTTAGTGCAAGTTGGGCAACTGTAAACTTGAACACTTGATTCAAGCTTGCATTAAGCTTACACGCTTGAAATAATCAATCTTAATGCAAGTTTATTGACATGATAAATCAAGCTTACTGCAAGATTGATGCAAATTTGCTGTGCTGTCTGGGTAGAAAACATAATTTAAATACAGTGTGAACGTCCTACACAAACATTTAATGGTTCTGGATGAGTTTTAAGTACATAATTTGAACCGGTTTTCCACGTTTTAAGCACGTCGGCTGCCCGGACACATAGACGTTACTAGAGCGTTTTTTTGTTTACGTACCGTGAACGTTTAAACTGAACGTTCACAGTTCGTATTTCGAACGTAAGTGTGCTGCTGGGGACCAGTGCAGCGGTTACTTCCCTCTGGTGTTAGGCCTGTGAAGGCTGTTTCGCAAACCCAGCCATCTAACATATTCTATTTCCAACCCATAATTTATGTGTTTGTATGTGCTGTCTAATAAGTGTTTTGTGTGAGCAAAAGGGCTCCATCTCTTTATTTATGATGCTACAGCGGACTCTTAACCCATTTATGCCTAGTGTCCCTTTTTTGGGACGGCATTTTCACTATTAGTCGAAAACGTTATTTATTTTTCCTAGCCTTTATTCATGAGTATTAAGCCTCAACTCTACAAAATATTTTGACATGACCAAGTAGGACGTTGATATTTCGATTTTTATGCATAATGATTTTAGAAGAAATCACCCTTGTTCAAGAAGTTGACATCAGAAATTTATCTATTATTTATCAGTAAAAATCGAAGAAAGTCGCAAAAATATCCAGGCACAAATGGGTTAAAAGCACCCAAGCAAATACACACCAGTTGGCGGAGTACCTTGCCAGTGCCTTTCTGCCTTTACGTCCAGCACCGGCACGGCACTGCAAAAAGTAACTGAATCGTACCAAAAGTGGTCACCCGAGAAGCACTTTGCCAGAAGCCCGTGAAGGCAACGGCTTTGTGCTGGCAATATGGCAGGTGCCGGCCATCATTTACAATAAAGGCACTGGAGAATTAAGTTTACTATACCTAAAATGAAACGGCAGGGTGCGGGATATTACTGAAAATAAGGACACTGGCCTGGTATCTTAACAGTGGCTGTAATATAATGGCACGGTGGCGGCTTAGTGCCTATTTACAATAATGCTGCCATAATTAAAATGGCAACAAGTGTCGCATCCAGGGGAGGGGTTAGGGGCTCATTCATCACCCGCCCCTCCCCAAAAAAAGACATTGCTTAAGGGTAGCTTTCGGATTTACTGTACGTTTCGTTTAGGTAAAATAAGCTTTTACTAGTCTCTATACTATCAATTTACATTCAAGCCTTTTTTTTAATCAGCCCCCCATCTCTTGAGAAAAAAATGTGTTACATTAATCCATTGTTGCACTTCAGCTTCCAAAACAGTCCCACGTTCTCAAATCTTAGAAGATTTTTCTTCACAGTTATCGTCATGATCTGAAAGAATTTCATTTTCATTTGATAAAATCAACCGCTATGATTTTTCAACCGTGGTGCTCTACAAAAATGTACGTGCGTCATCAACATAATCAATTAAGATTGTCTCGGAGAAGCCGCAACCCAGATAATCCGATCTCGGTTAATCGAGAGTCTACTGTACTTATATAATGCACATGGGAATAACTCTGGATGAGAGCGATTAAAACTGCACAACAAATGAAAAACAAAAAACAGCAGCAAAATCCGTTAGTCCATCGTATGCAAATTACGCTCACCCACCATTAGTGAATTCTGTGAGGTTTTTATAAACTACAAAAAAAATTGTTACATTGATCCATTGTTGCACTTCAGCTTTCAAAACAGTCCCATTTTCTCAAATCGTAGAAGATTTTTCTTCACAGTTCAGTATTATCGTGTCGTGATCTGTAAGAATTTCATTTCTTGATTTCATAAAATCAACCGCTGTGATTTTTCAACCGCGGTCTCTACACATATTTCCGTGCGTCATCAACATAAAAAATTAAGATAGTCCCGGTTAAGCCGTAACCCAGATAATCAGATCTCGGTTAATCTAGAGCAGGGATGGGCAAACTTTTTCGGTCGCGGGCCAAAAATCGAAAAAAAAAAGTTTGGCGGGCCACGATAAATTTTTCCAAAATTTTAAAACAATAGTGCTGCGAAATAACTTAATTTGCTCCCGTATTGCATGCGCCGCCGTGAAACTAGTTTTGCAGGCATAATAGCGGTCCTCCGATGATGGTAACTCTGTAGTCTTGGCGACAAACTTGGCGATCATCTTGGCGACGGATTTGGCGACCTTGGCTACAAATGACGGCTTCTAGAAAATTCATTTCTCGAGAACGTATTTCAATTTGAAGATTGCTCCAGAAACTTCTCGGCAATTCTGGTGACGTCATCATCTCTATAAAAACGCTAGGATTTCTCTCCGGGGAGTTCAGTTGAGTGTTAGACATTGAAGCGCACAGTTGATTCTGTGAAATGAATAGCGTTATTGTTGTGCTTATTTATGATTTTAGTTAGCGCATTTTAAAGTTTCTTGTATTATTTTCAGCTATTGAGCTGCGAGCCGTAAATAAAGTGTTATTTTTGTTTACTGTGCTGATTGGACGGTTTCAAAATACACCCACTTGGCGATTTTCGTAACAATGTACATGCATTACAATTTAAATATGTTAATGAGATGAATGAAATTGCGATTTCATTTTTAAAAGTTCTTATATGAGGTTCGAAGTGAGATGTATTGATTCTAAGGAACGAGGCTAAATGCTCATCTGTCAGTCTACTTCTGAAAGAATTCTTTCTAAGGTTCATAGTTGAAAACACTTGTTCACATATATAAGATGAAGCACACATAGTACCGATTTTCTGGGAGTGAGATATTAAAATTGGGAAACTTACTTTCGATAATGATTTGTAAAACTCTAACTTTGGCATATTTAGAAACAACTGCTTGAGATGATTGTTAGATTGCTACTCAATTAATTCAAGCTGCAAATTGGACGTCACTGCTTCACAATTTACGTTGAAAGGCATGGTAAAAATATCCAGTTCTGTTTGAATGACACTGAAATCTTGAAATCTGCGTTCGAACTCAAAATGCAGTTTTTTCAAGCCACCTTAGTAGTAGATAAATGTTCGTTCACCTCATGCGGTGCCATGTTAATTCTGCGGTGCTGCCTGGATGAGTGCGTTCCCTATGCTGAGCGGGGAAGGGAGCGTGGTCGGACCGGATGTG
Source organism: Cheiracanthium punctorium (assembly GCA_038373885.1). Taxonomy (NCBI): domain Eukaryota; kingdom Metazoa; phylum Arthropoda; class Arachnida; order Araneae; family Cheiracanthiidae; genus Cheiracanthium; species Cheiracanthium punctorium. Next base: position 145,215 of record JAWZYV010015527.1, read on the forward strand.
GGGAGAGGAAGTTGACCGGATGTTCGAAGGGTTGATAAGAATTTTTTTCCTTTTTTTCAAATAAGGGGACTTGTAATTTTTTCAGATTGTGACATATTTTTCAAATAAGGGGACTTGGAAAAATTTTTGAGATTGGGATGCATTCTCTCATGAAAACTTTGTTATATTTTAAATAAGCTATACTTATGAATTAAACCTGAAATAAAAAATATTATTATAAAATGAGGACCCACCAGCCGCCCGGTAGAACGTCTACCGCCTCATTTCAAATAAAAATTTTTACTGTGCCTTTCCCCATCACGCTAGCCTCGCATGTATGGAGACAGGGCGTAGCACAGAGGATGCGTTGTTGTTTTTGTTTCTTTAAATAATAATTAACTATGTGGAGCAAAGAAATGAACAACATCCCCAGGAGGATTTAGTTTTCTTTACCATTTAGTAATAGAACCAATGCAAATTGAATAAATGCTGCTTAATACATACTTCTAATTTTTGTATACCGTTTAAGATTATAGCATATATTTAATAAGTAACAGTTTACTAGAATATTAAAGTAGGGTTTAGGATACCCATACATTTTCTACAAATTTCTTCTACTCTTAGGGAAGTGAGAAAATTATACCATAGAACGATTTTAGTACCTATAGTTTTTACAAATAATGATTTAGATAGTGTATGAACTTTTTTATCTAAACATTTTTTTTTCCTTAAGAGATTTTTACCCAAGTTTTAATTTTAAGTTAAATAAGTAATTTTACAACAAATATTTTTTTAACCAAGAGTTTGAATTTTAAGTTAATAATTTATTTTACAACAAATATTTTTTTAATCAAGAGTTAATTAATTTTTATTTTATTTTTTTTTTAACCATGAGTTTGAATTTTAAGTTAAATAATTTTACAACAAATATTTTTTTTTAATCAAGAGTTAATTAATTTTTATTTTTTAACCAAGTTTTAATTTTAAGTTATATAATTTTACTACAAATATTTTTTTAATCAAATGTTTTTAATTTATCAAGAAAAAATTTTAATCAAGTGTTTTTAATTTATCAAGAAAAAAAAATTTAATCAAGAGTTTTAATTTTTTGTATACCGTATTTTTGTTAAGTAGCCGTTTAACATTAAAGTAGAATATCAATACATTTAATCTACTGTTAGGGAAGTGAGAAAATTACACCATAGAAAGATTTTTACAAATACGGATTTATCGAAACATTTTTTCTTACCAACACATTTTTGATAGATTTTAGACAGCGATTCTACTAGCTTATATTTTCTGTAGATCAATTCAATAGATTCTATAGATCTATGAAAGCATAATTTTATACATGAATCAACCTTTTTAGAGGTCTTTTATTGATGCACTTAGCATATTTTATAGAAAGGTGAGCATAACTAGCACAAACTTTTAGAGTGGATAATATTATTGTTAGATAGTTGAACTATTGAAGATAAAAATTGAAGATTCGTTTTAGCACAGTTTTATACCGCATGTACATAAAATATCTTTCAATACTTAGATAAAATGATAGTTTTAATCGCAAATCATTACTTGAACTAAAAAAAAAAAAAATACAAGGTTTTTACTTACGTGAAGCCACATCTTGCGAAATCTTCTAGTCTCTGGACAAAGTACCAAGTTAATTCGCTTCAGTCAATTTTACGTGATGTGCGAATAAGAAAAGACAGAACGACAGACAGACAAACTTTTTTTTTTTTTTTTTTTTTACGGCCGTACACAGGTCCCAAATGCTTAAGACGGATAGAAATCGCAAAATCTTTTTAATTTTGAGTAGTGTACAGGAAAAGTCTAGTTTTATTTAAATAGAAACTTAAATGTTCCAATTCCGAACTTGAAACAACAATCACTTCCAATTTTAGTCTCGCCAATAACGTGTCAGACCCCCGTCTAGTGGTTAGAGTGCCCGGTTACCAAGCGTTAGTTCTCCAGTTCGAAACCAAGTCTCGGAAGCTTGCAAAATGAAGTTCAGATGGCAGCATTAAAATTCAAAGAGAAGAGGAAGAAGTTCGAATTTGCTTTTTTTTTTTTTTTTACTTTTAAAAATTTTATCTAGCTGGGATATACCCCAATTTTTATCGATTGTTCAGTTTAAAACTTTTATCAAAGGTCATAGGCTTCACATCCTAAGTTGCAAGGTGTTTGCTCTTCCGAGATGAATATAACCCCTATCGCATCGGCTTTACAACGGCTCTACGCCCAATTTTCCCCCCTTGCCGATGATCCAACCCTACTATTCGGGAGAGGACATGCCCGAACAAAATCCGAGATAAGAGCCCCGACGCGATGAAGAACCTTGCATGGCGCGCGCTGCGCTTCCTCCCTGTCCGATCATCGGCATTTCAGGAACCGATGACCGTTTGCTACTAGGGAAGTCACTTCATGTGTCACTTTGTGTTGTAGAATGTTTCAATACAGTTAACTACCCTGTCATGCATATTACGGATAAAAATTAGAAGTAGAGAGCCGGATGTCTGGGATTTTAATATGGTTATCCAACGATATTTTGGATACTGAAAAATCAGACGGATATTTTCCGATGTCCGGTGCATCCCCAATAACTTCCTAAGCCCCCCCCCCCTGGTGTCAAAGGAAAAAAGAATGTTTTTTAAAAGTTACATTCTAGGATTGTGTAATTTGATAAAGTATTGTTGCAGAATTCTCTGCTAATTCCTGGGTTCGTCGTTTTAAAATCCTTTTATAAGCTACGTTCGGGCTAAATGAATAGTGTGTAATTATATTCAAATTCCTTAGAAATATAAAATAAGAAGCACTTCACTTTCCAGAACAATTAAGAAAACCGAAAATCACAGCTTCACAGCAAAAGGAAAACTATTTTAATATAATAAAATTTAATATAACAGCTATTACGGCAAATTTTAAGCTGAATAATTACAATATATATATATATATATATATAATAT
>JAWZYV010015528.1:0-80876 GCA_038373885.1 Cheiracanthium punctorium
CTCCTGGGGATGTTGTTCATTTCTTTGCTCCACATAGTTAATTATTATTTAAAGAAACAAAAACAACAACGCATCCTCTGTGCTACGCCCTGTCTCCATTCATGCGAGGCTAGCGTGATGGGGAAAGGCACAGTAAGAATTTTTATTTGAAATGAGGCGGTAGACGAGTTCTACCATGCGGCTGGTGGGTCCTCATTTTTATAATAAAATTTTTTATTTCAGGTGTAATTCATATAGCTTATTTAAAATTATGTCAAAGTCTCTTATTTTGATACTAAATGTTAAAGTCCCTTATTTTTCATGAGAGAATGCATCGCAATCTGAAAATTTTTTCCAAGTCCTCTTATTTCAGAAATATCTTAATGTCTGAAAATTTTTCCAAGTCCCCTTATTTCAAAAAATATGTCACAATCTGAAAAAAATTACAAGTCTCCTTATTTGAAAAATATGTCACAATCTGAAAAAAATTACAAGTCCCCTTATTTGAAAAAAGGAAAAAAAATTCTTATCAACCCTTCGAACATCCGCTCCCCACATCCGGTCCGACCACGCCCCCCTCTCTCTCTCTCGACCCAGGGAACGCACTTGTATGGCTGCGCATGATTAACATGGCTGCGCATGGGCAGAACTCTCGTTTATCTACTACTCATGTGTTTGGCAAATGCATGCATTTGACGAAATATCCGTGTAGTTTAATGTTAACCAACGGGAAATAGTATTATTACTCGAGCGATAACTAACCGATTCATATTGAGCAAAATGTCCTATTTTCAAAAATTATTATATGCGAAGAACATTAATTTTAATTTAAGGTTTAGAGAGGTAGATCACCCAGCAAATTCCCATACCCTGATGATATCTTGGCATTTGGGTCCATGGGCACTTTCGCCTAAATCATATTGTACACGGTGCACAACGAGCAGATTTAGGCCAAAAATTTGAGTTTAAAATAATATGTCCGTTTGAATATGGTGATTTCAATAAAATGGTAAAGTCAAACCCTGGAAATTCCAACAGTATGGTGAGTTTTGGGGGAATAAAGCTGAACAAAAATTCAGGGCCGGATTTACGGTAGGGCATTCGAGACAAACACCCGGGCCCCTAACGAAAAGGGGGAGCGGGCCCAAATTTTGTCTTTAAGTTTAAAAAAATGTAAATTTTGATTTTAATTTAACATAATAGACAGAGAAGCTAATTTTATGAAGAATACTAGTATTAATAATTACTATATTTCAAAGCTCTAGCTTTATATCCACAACTTTTTATTATTATCACTAAACAGTATAGTCTCGAGCAATTGTTCAGCTCGAATTTATCATTTAGGTGTGGCCTATTTGGTGATGTATGCTGATCGCGAGGAAACCATAGAGTTGATTTTCAATCGGAACTGGTACAACGAAATGACTTCCTAAGTGGGGTGAAGTGAAGATCTATCCCACTATAAATAAATGCTCTAATATAAGCACTAAGAAAATAAATACAAAAATACTGTGGAACATTACTTGCAAAAAGCGGAATAAAATTAACAATTGAATATTAAATTATATAATTGAAATATTATTATCTTTCATAATATTATTATTATCGATCAATTTATTTCATCTCATTTTTATGCTGTTGTATCACTCTTCTGTGTATGGTATGATATGAAAAGTGCTTTGTATGGTATAAAAAAGTTTTCCAAATGAGTGGGCCAGCAATGAAGCTTTTGCCCAAGTACCCCTACTCAGCAAATCGGCCTCTGAAAAAATGTAGAAAACAATGTAAGGAAAGTAGCTAGAAACGTTATCAGAGCTGACAGCTGCTCATCTAACAAGATCTTTTGTTCTATTATATGTGTGTGCTAGCAAAGATTTTATTTCAACGTAGCCACTCTATTGGAGCACTTAAATACATACCCCGCACATTTATTGAAATTTTTATTATAATACAAAGGGAAAGAACAGTTTTTTCCCCCTTTAATCATCTTCGTCTTCTCTCTCTATCAAAGTCAACTAAAGATACATACATGCATACATTCAAAGGCGATAGGACTTGCAGCGTGTTCGCTGTTCGAAAGACAAATTTGTTGTTATTATTATTATTGTTATTATTATTATTATTATTATTATTAGGGCAATGCTTTGCTTATGGCGTAAGACTGATAACGATGAAAAAAGCTAATATTGAAAAATATCAGCGCTTTTAGCCCGGGCCTCACTATTACATTTTTTGTGCCCAGCGAACTTCGTGCTCCTACGTATAGCTGAACCATGATTTTAAGTTCTTTGATGTAGATACAGGTATATTATCCTAAACTCAGTTGTTTGGCTTCTATCTGCATGTGGCGGCCCCAAATGCCCGTGTGATATTCAGAGCCTGCGTTTAGCGACTGACACAATTTCATCAGTACAAAAAAAAAAAAAAAAAGAGGGGGGGAAGAACCTAAGTTTAAAAATAAATAAAAAATATTTTTTTAACGGAAACATCAATATTTCATTCTTGTTCTCTCAGTAATAGTTACTTACGAACAAAGGAAATTTGCGGCAGACCCGTGTTAATAAATTAACTTTGATAATCGTTAGATTAGAGCAGGTTTTATTTACCGACTACTACTAGAATATCCAATCACGTAGGACTGATTTCCTGTCTTTAGGAAGTGTGTAGCCAGCGGCGACACATTTGGCGACTGTTTTCATTCTGACAGAGTAAATGACCTGCATTTTTCAATTTGAGCACGAAAATGAAAGCACGCAAACCGCTAACGATGGCGTAGGGAATGGGATGTAGGTGGTGAACGGATTGACGGTTGAATGGGAAGAAGCTGCAAAACAAATTAATGAGCGTAACTCCTTCGTTGTCACTCGAGTTTGTTTACAGAGCAGAAGATGATAATTATGACTTGAAACTTGCATTTTAATTCTGATAAGATTATACATCCGAAATCGAAAGAAACGGTACGTCCGGCCAATAAATGCTAAGTTGCTTTTGCTTGAAAGTGGTCCATCTCATATCGCTTGAGAAAAAGAAAAATGACACAGATTTTAAAACATTTTGTTTGCAATTTTCAGATAAGACTTATGAATATGATAATACTTATGAAGCTATTGATACAGAAAAAGTTTCGTAAGTGTAGTTGATTGGAAGATTGGCAGATTAACAGATTGTACAGAAAACGCGGAGTAATTAGACTTAAATTACAGTTCCTTTTTCTTTTTACATTAGCTGCTAATGGCTGGGGTGTGCTTTTTACTCACTGAAGTGCCCAATGAATATTGGAATATAATAATACGTAAATTTTAAGTTAACAACGGGACATACTTTATAAAATATATTTCTACTCTAAAGCTAGAGAAAAAAAATGGATTAGACTACATCGTAATTTAACGACACTTTTTTTTTTTTTTTAATTTTGCTGTTTTGTACATTTGCAAATATATATTCATAACAAATAGATCAGCTAATTTATCACCCGCCAGCAAGAATAGGATTAACCCTGCAAAAAAATTGTGTATTATTCCGCTGTTAAAAACAAACGATTGCGCAAGCAAACAAACAAAAATCCGCAAATGGTTCAAGAAGAATGTTACGGTACTCACTGCTACGGGAAAAAACGATTGTTGATTGCAGAGTCCTCCAGCTGCTGAAATTTAACGAAGCCCTTACTTATAGCAAAAATTGGATTTGCAGTTCCGGCAAAGTGCCCGATTTTCGGAAGTGTCCAACTTATGGAGGTACTGTTTGTGAATGTTGTTCGTGCCCCAGAAAACTGTTCAATTTAGGGAGGTGTCGCAAGGAGGTTCTAAATGGGGAAATGACGTTCTAAAAAGTAAAGGATTCTCGTGGAGCTATGTCACCCGCAACTATTTTTATGGAAGTCAATCTATTCTTCGTGACTGGCAACAGTCAAAATGTCAGAGTTTGGTGTTCCCAGAGCGGGAGCACTGCGCGTTAAAGGGTTAATCACTAAGACCTCATCACTTGCGATGCAATCGTTGAGCGGAGAATGAAAGCGGATCATGTATTTCCATAGGGCGCCGGATTACCAAACGTGCTGGACAAACCAACCGCCGGATAATCAAGGTTGTACTGTATTTCGATATCCATATTTAATTGTTCAACACAGTTCAGTTTTCCGTCGAAAGTTTCAGAAATCAAATGAGATGAAGCTCATTGGGATGCAACTATTTTTTATGCAAGTTTACACGTAGTGCAAGCGAGTACAAAAAAAGTGCCAATACAACCTTACAGTATAACAAGATGCTTTTAAAACTGTCGAAATTAACAGAACCTCATTACTTCACGGAAATTTTTTGTTTCGAAGAAAAAAGTTTCCGTTCTCCCTATAACAAAAACCTTCTCCGTAAATTCATCGTAAAAAGTTATGTATGGATTTTAATTGGAAATAACAGTCGCTCCCTCTTTAATCAACCGTCTAGAGACGTATTTCTTTACAAATGAAGCCGAAAACGTTAGTTCTAGCAGGTGCCGCCCCGTTTGTAGTGGTGCTGTGCAACGGCTTCTGTTACAATACATCTGCCCACGGTCAGAACAGATGTCTACAGAGAAACGTCTGCCCTCGTATTAGATTTGTACACTAGTACCAGGATTTTCCGTGATCAAAGTTCAGACTTCTGGTATTTCCGAGATCATTTTTTTCTGGCTATTTGTAACTGACTGATTGCACGTGAAACTATGTACATCCTCTCAAACTTCCTAAGTTGATTTCTTATATTAAAAAAACTTTCATAAAATATGAATCACGTTATATATAATTATAATTTTTCATATTTCCGTCGACAAGTACGTTTTTCAAAAACTAATGATTTATTCGAAAGCTAAAATAGGAAATTTCGCTTTTACTCTAATACTGGTACACTCTATGACGGTACTGGCAGCACTCTATGACGGTACAGCACAACCTATAAACACAATTTGGTAGTTTTTTTTTTTTTTTTTTTACGATGTCAAAAAAACAAATTCCTGATCCTGTGAAGTATTGTTGTGCAAACCGCATATTCATACGATAATTTGGTGCTTTTCTGTGAATTTTTTAAATGTGTCAAAGACTTTTCGACACCCTACATATATATTGGCGCCTGATGATAGAGCACACCATTTCAATATTAATTCCATTTTCCGTCTATTTCTGGTTACATGTGATTAGGCTTAAAAAGCACACCAGTTCTAATTTGGCGCTTTAAATTCAATTTTTCCACTCTTTCATTGCCTTAAAAGGCTATATTTAAACACTTATCCGGTATAAGCTCGTTAATTGGCACCATGTGCTATCTACTTTTTTATTTTTTTATTTATTTATTTTTTTTTTTTATTTTTTTCATTTTATCAATGGATTATCTTGGGATATCACTTTACGTAAGTAAGCTATTATATATTATATATATATATATATATATATATATATATAAATAATTAATATATATATATATATATATATATATATATATAATATATATAATATATATATAATTAATAAATGTGTAATATTAATATAATTATTATCATTTTCATTACTATTATAATTAATTTCTACAGATTTTCTCCTTTTCCACAATTACACCTAACTAGTTCTTAGCTACTGCAGCTTGTACTACGTTAAACATAGGCTAGCTATACTAGTGTTATATTTATTTTATTATTTATTCATTTAATTATTATATTTAATTTTTATTATTTTATTTTTCTTTCCTTTCCACACTTCCAGATTATTATTATTATTATTATTATTTTTCCCCACTCCATGGCATTACTTGTCTAATGATGGCATTAAGTTTTCTCTGATGGCAGCATGCACTAGTACTGCCTCCATAACTGAGCTTCGATCTTCTTGTCTGGTTCACTACCTCGTTGTTTATTTCTAATAGCTAAGGTCGCGCGCCCAGGTTACAAAATGACCCTAATTTTGGTCAGGTAACTTGTAGAAACCTTGCTATTATTGTTTTTTTCGATTAAATTGAAATGTGTGTGCGGTGGCGCCTGATGATAGATCACACCATTTCAATTATCCATTCCATATCCGACTCATGTGGTTAGGCTTAAAGCCCACCTGATCTCATTTGGCACTTTATATCCAAATTATCCACTCTTTCATTGGCTTGAAAGGCTATTTTTATACATTTTATTCGGAATAAGCTCGTTAATTGGCACCATGTGCTATCTGCTTTTTTATTTTTATATATTTTTTTCACTTTATCAATGGATTATCTTGGGATTTCATATTACGTAAGTTAGCTATTCTATATTTTATTTATATATATATATATATATATATATATATATATATATATATATATATATATATATATATATATATATATATATATATACATACTCATTTTTGACCAATTTTTATATTTTTATATTGTATATTAAACATTTAATGATGTTTCAAAAAATGTATTTAAGTGTATGTTACATATACCTTGATGTTTAACAACTAATAATTTATTAAAGTTTCGGCAAAATCGAGTTGATGACTATCTTAAATAATAGATTATAATGTACAGTGAATTCACTCAGCGAAATGGTGATAATGCTGAAAACCCCTTTCACTCACTTTTACTAGTAGAAAATCAAAAGTTTCTATTGCGATATCCTTTATTAATGCTTTGTTTTGGAAAATTCGTACAAAATTTCCTTGTTTTACCTGAAATGCTTTCGAAGACTCAGAAATATCAGCCCTAATGGTCAACAGCCTCCTTTCATTGTGATTGAAGAGTCAGAAATTTATATGCCCTTTATTATCCCTTGTTCAGAGTCGCCTCAGCACAGCTTTTTCAAAATTTTCATGATTTCTCTTAAATAGTTTCCAAGGCAGGACAAAATGACTCATAATTAGTAACCCATCGGCTACTTTTCAGGAGTTGACTACTGTAAATTCCTTTCTTATATCTTAATTATTACCTAGAGGAAGTTGTCAATGCCATATTGAGAGTAAAAATTTAGAGTTAGGAGACTGATAATTATTTCAACAAGATACTCCACATAGATTATAAAACACTTCCCAGAACAATCTCATTTGCGTATTTGCTACTGCAAAACCTAAAGATCAACCTGATCGTACCCATCATTGCTAAAACGGCAAGTAACACAGCGACTCCTTTTTGTGTCTATCACTGTTTCCCCGCATGGGTATTTAGATGCCCCGTTGTAGCATGCGCTAAAGATGGACTAAAGTTGCTGCTTTTTATTGTCACTGTCATTCGAACTTAAATCCATGGAAGTTATTTAATTTGTTTCTGAAAGGAACTAAATAAATTCTAGTCACGATTTTCGAAAAAGATATTTTTTTGTGAAACTCAATAATTTATATTAATTTTATTTTGTTTGAAATATGCGAATGTCTCTAGAATGTGCACCTTAAATGATTAAATTCCCGTAACCCTGAATATATTAAAATTCTCTTGTTGCTCCTGTATAAAAACTATTGATGGGATACAAGATGTTATACATTAAAATAACATACATGAATTTCATAGTGAAAGACGCCTATTTATTCGGACAGATGAGAAACATAGAGAATAAACAAACTGAAATCATCAACACTTTTCCATTTTGTTCCACAGTTTTAAAAATCGGTATAAAATATGCATAAAATGAAACTTATTAACATTCAAACTGTGAAAAATGAATTATCGACTTCTAAAAGCCGAAATGTTCCATTTTTGAAGAAATTTTCTTTTTGGAAGAATGAATGTCGACTTTATTTTAAATGAAATCGAAACGTTGCTTAATAATTTTTTTCATGTGAAAGATTGATGAGGGAGTCCTTCGGGGGATAGTTACTTTTTCACTCTCCGAGATATAAAGGATGTTTTTTGTTCAATCGATGCTACAAACTATCAAGCTAACAACTGGACACGCGCACCACAAAAATAAGTCCATGAACTACTTGTCCCCCCCCCCCGACATGAATCATAAACCTTTCACTTTGTAAAACGCTATTATTATTAAACAAAAAAATCATTACTCAGAAAAACATTAAGACATTGAAAAAAAAGTTTGCGGGAATTATGTTTGAAGACTTTTATTATTAAGATAAAGAGTAATTTGCATTTTCCTAATACATAAATATGCCTTACATAAATTCTAAATTTAGTTTTAAACTCATACAGTTTTTAAATGTCACTGTCCTGAAAAATTGGGTGTCAGTTATACGTTTAAAAGGAAAATTATCCCATATTTTTTTTTCAACAGTTTTTTAGGAAAGCTCTCAACGGCTGTAACCGTATTTTGCTGACTCTCTATCCCCTACAACAATTGATTTCTTCTGTCGTCTCGCAAAGGCTTAAAACTCTTCATTTACCAACGTATCTCCAAAATCAGGAAAGCTGTTCTCGTTGTTCGCTGGGACGTGTTAATGTAATTTTTGTTGTTCGTGATTCGCTTTATTTACGTAAGAGTAAACAAAAGGTCCTATTCGCTTTATTTCCTGGTCTGCGTTTTCCCTGGAGGGATTTTTACAAGCGTTTCTATTCAGAGAGCTGACGCTGACATTTTTAAGCGTAGATATAAATTGTGTAATTTGTAATTAGTATTATAATTATGTCTATAGGAAAGATGTGTAGAGGTCTTGATTTCCGTTACGGCGTGCCCTGTAGACAATCGAACACCCCTAACTGTTAACACGCTTCGGCACTCCCTTCTTCAGGGCGGATACCGAGGCGTGTTATCCCACACGGAGGGAACAATTGAAATTCGACGGGGCTATTTCATTAAAAGATAGCTAAAATGAAAAGGGACAAAAAGGGTTGACTTAATGGCAATAGTCTAATTACAGCCGACAAAATATTAATCAAACGGATACGTTAAAGATATTGGGCCAGCAGGTAGCCAGGAAAAGAAGGGGGGCAGAGGGGTATGCAAAGGCAGAATTTCTCATGAAGAGGATTGATTGTTATCTTTTTTTTTAGCAAGTGCAAACGTTGGTAAAGGGCCCAGTCCCTACCTCCTCCTCACATTTTTGATAGGGAAGTCATCATATGCGTAACTTACTAAGAGCAAGAGGACACAATTGTCCCCTTAAAATTCAAGAAAATTTAGATATAACCTATTTGAAAATGATATTTCCTACAATTTGAGACATTTTACACACCTATCCCCTCAATATTACATGTTGCCCCTCCAATGTTACAAGTTATTATTTCAATCATAATCTAAAGAGAAAAATATTCCAATTTCCATAAAACTAAGTACTCATGCTTCTGTTGAGTAAGAGGTTGGAAACTCATACTTTAAAATGCGACTGTGTCCAAAACAATATGGTTAAAAGGAATAAATTTTTACTCTCTCAGGAACACAGGCATTTCAGAAAAAAGAAATCAAAAAATAACATTTCTAAATTACCCATAGCATAAATTACAAAAGTTGAATGTGACCACCACCAAAAAAGACGAACGATATCCATTGCATAGAAGATTTTGTGCCACACATTATTTAGTAAGTCTCATGTTACAGTTAAACTGACTGCAGTTATTCTCGTTTTCAGTTCAACAATGTTAGCAAGCTGGAAGAAGTGGATAAATCACTTTATCGGTTATGTGTATATCCACAAAGAAAAAAAATCTGGAGTGACTCCACTCGACTTTCCGAGCATTTGATCTTTACCAAGCGTTTAAATAAATTTCATTCAACTCAATCGAATGAGTGTTCAGACGCTAATGCACTTATAATAATTTTAATTTGTGGGCCACAATACATGAGAATACTTTTTGTAGCCCTGTAAAAAAAAAAAACCTGTAAGGCCTACACAAACCAAAATCTGTACAGTATGTAGCACAGTGATCTATTGCGTGTCTAACTTAAGCTCAATCGAATGCACACTCTATAAGTGCTAGCGCACTTTCAAGAATTTGCGCCGCAATGTATCAGAAATTTTCTGTAGGCCTCTACAGAAATGCCCCACATACAACAAAATCTATACAGGTTGTGTACCGGTGACCTATAATATTCACATTCAATTTCAACTTATTTTAATGCACCATTTGGACAGTAACAGGCTTTAAAAGATTTGCGTCCGTAGACTAATGTTGTTAAATTCTCAGTAATGATCTTTTGAGAATATTCTTGAAAATACTGTTGTAACATCTAGTTGTGCGCCTCGATTTTTGGTTCCAATCTACTGAAGAGTTTATTTACAGGACCACCGAAAAGAATTTTAATACATTAATGTCGATGGATATCTTCAATGTGTTACGTGTGTAGTCAGTCATTGTTTAAGCCATGCCCAAAATCTCGCCAAATTTGGCACCAAAAAGATTATTTATTCGTATAACTCTAAAACTGTTTACCGTAGAATGTTGAGACTTTGTATTTAGATTGTGTTGCAAACTACAGTTGTGCAACTCTTTTTTGATGCAATCGACTGGGTACTGGGTAATTTTTTTATAGGGTCAACCAAAAGACTTACATTAAAGACGCCATTAAAATATGTTAAGGTGTATGGATATACTCACTTCATTGAAAGTCTGTGGTCAATTACTACTTTGGCTATCCCAAAATCTCGCAAACTATATCAAGCTTGTCTGCTTTTTCCGAAATATCGCCAAATTAAGTGATAAAAACAAATCTTTCAAACTGACTCCAGCTTGGCGATATCTCAAATATTTAGCATGAAATCGCTAAATCTCAGTATTATTCCAGTATTTTATCTCTCAAACAAAATATGTTTAGATGAAGTGCACCGAAAATATTTATGATTTAATAGACGTACAAAGAAGTCACGTGGTGTTCACATCAGATTTTAAAAAAATTGCATAGGTAATCACGAGCAAATGTTTTTATATGTGTGTTCTATACGAAGTTATTCATTTTTAATTTGATATTAACACCAGATTTTTTGAGTATTTTTATTATTATTTTAATTGTTTTTAAAAATACCAAATTAACGCTTCAGGGAGTGGGAATCTTTTTTTCTCTTCGATTTTTATCGGTTTCCATGCATTTTTATTAACAAATTTATTTTTATTTCGATATTTTGCTTTTCTTACAAAAATTCTGGTTTCAGAACAAGCATTTGTGCAGTAAAAAATAGCAGACGCAGAATTATAGTGCAGCTGTTTCACTTTCCTACTAAACATGGGATTTTGACCCTCGACAGTTCGGACATTTATGTGAGTGGCCCTTCTCTTATAAATTTCGTGCTTCCTTAAGAATACAAATATACTGGGGTATTACAAGTGACTCCAACTTTGAAAGGCTACGTCTTCTAACAATACAAGGTAGCGGCGTTCCATTTCACACATTGTTTTGACTGAAAAATTATGAAGTTTCATTAATTTTAAGGTTTTTCTTTCTTTCTTTTTTCTTTTTTTTTTTTTTCCCTTGACGAGAACGAAGAAGCTCTCGACGATGCTCTTTATCATCTTCCCCTAAGAAGCCCCGATTCAACTCCTTGCGATTATTACTTTCTGAACTTCATGTAAGGAACGTATTGTAAGCATGAAAAAATTTGACTTTGAGATTTTGTTACATATTTACACGTTTTGAGGAGTTCTGAATTCATCTATGCCATTTTTACGAGATGTATCTCTCTACACGCTGAAAAGTGTTTTGTTCAATTTAACAAAGTTTGTTTGGTTAAACAGTTTGGTTGTTATGTTTTGTTGATTTGACAAAAGTTTGTTTGATTCAACCAAATCGATTTAGCAAAATACTTATAATTTTAACAAAAACGTTTGGTTGAAATTGGACCAATCAGAATCTTTCAACAACCAATTTACGCATGCATCAATGCGATGACGTGCGATGCGAGGCAGACGAAAGATAAGATTTTTCAAACAGTAACGTCCATTTTATTAATACGTCGAGAGAGAAGCATGGATTATATAAATCTCCTTCATCCTGGACACTGTTCGCTTCTGCCTTGGTGTTGCCCCGAGGGTCGTCCCCACCCCCGTTGGTGGTTTTTTTTTTTTTTTTTTTTTTTTTTTTTTTTTTTTTTGTGCTCTCAATACTTTTGACTATTTTATAGATTTAACTTTGCGGCAATGGGTTTTTTTTTTTTTTTTTTTTTTTTTTTTTCAATTCAAGCTGGCTAATCCACGATACCACGGATATTCAGAAGTACAAAGCCGTTCGCCTGAACGAAGCTAGAAATCCCAGACCACACCAAAAGCAACTAATACAAAATATTCTGATCATCTGGGGGTTTACTGAGTTAGTCGAAAGTTTCTGAAGTAAATCGAATTATTTACCTATAGTTTAAAATTTACATTCGTTTTGTGCTTATCACGAGTGATCTGTTTTATTTTATTTCATTTTCTTTTTCCAAAAATATAACCCCGACTGCTTAATCAGAGTATTCCTTGTTAAAATAAAAACTGCTCCGTGTTTTCTCATGGTTCAAATATTTTTCGTGATTCGTTCCGATTGTAACTAGTAGTAAATCTTAAGCTATGCACCGAAACCAAGTAATAATTTATACAAGTATTCCATACATGCAGCATGCAATATAAGGGCGAAAACAGCATTATACGATAACACAGAATAAGCTTCTTTGACACAGTTTATATTATTGTTATTAATAACAAAATTAGGGAAGCAGTTGCATTTATGTAAAGTTTCTCTCAACATACTACACATTTTTCAAATTCTTACAAAATATTTGTATATTGTTTAATTTATCTAATTATGTATTTAGTGGGCATAAACAATGTTTCGCTAATTCAAATACGAATTAATTCGGCGGTTATTTGTGTGCATGCCTACCTAAATTTACGACTAACGGTTATTTTGACGCCTCACAAGAAACACTTCTTTTACCAATACATATTGGTTATTTTCATATAAAAGTGGTAAATATTCCCCGAAATCTTGGCATTTAATTATTTTTAATGTGACTACTTAATAGACAAACACATCATGAGTTATGAATAATCTGATTGTCTTACTAAGTTTGGTTTATGTGGAGGAAAAAAAACCTGACGTTGAAGTAGATAAAATTAAACTTATAGATATATATAAAAGCACTCAAATAAAAATGTTAATTTTGATGACTAGGTAATTAATTAGTTTTACCTCTGAAACTTTCAACCAACTGTTTATGGATTAAAAAAATAACATAATAAAATCAAAAAACGATTTTGTTAAATGAGCCACGAACATGCAAGTTAACCAAAAAATTTTGTTAATTCAAACAAATAATTTGGTTGATTTTAAGCAAATAAACCATTTAAACAAGTAGTTTGGTTAAATTAACAAATATTTGTTTATTTTAACAAAATTCGTTTGTCAAAATGACAAAATGTATTGCTGAAATAACCAAATAATTTTAACAAAATAAATTTTGTTAAATTGTTAATTAAAAAAAAAATTCGTTGGCGCTGTTTCAACCGGATAATTTTGTGGATTCAACATAACATTTTTTTTTTTTTTTTTTTTTTTTTTTTTCAGTGTAGTGTACTTTCCAGTGTACGTCTGTAGATCCTACTTACTAGCCTTCCCCATCACTCTTCTTCGTATGATACTTTAACAAATTTACTCATACAATGTATGAGCTGAGTATTAAATAAACAATAAAAAAAATTTGTGAGCATGAGGTTGATAGGGTGTGTGCCGTCTGGAATATCAATCGGTCAGTAGTCGCAAAAGGGAGGGGGATCGGTGGGAATGGATGGCGGGAGAAAGACAGACGAGGCTTTCGTGCGAATGATCAAGGGCCGGAAGCCGAATGAAGACACACTAACTAAAAATAAATAAAATAAAAAACCTGTTTGGATGTGACGGGATTTCGGATGGAGCAGAATCCCGCGATGAACAAGTGAGAGTCAAGATGCAGTAATACACGCTTTGCGAGTGATAGCTTCTGCTCCGAAGTCAAGTCTCTAGCAGTGGGGGCAAATTTAAGGTTACAAAATTTTTAGCCTATCTTTATTATCGATCGCATATGTAACTGATGTACTCAGTCGCGTATGAAATTCATTTTCACAGCAATACTGCTACAACAGGACATCCCTAAAATATTGTAACGAGTTTTAATTCGTTACCTAATTAAGAAAAATGATCAATATAACTTGTAAAAAAGAATAGTTAACAATAAAATAAAAAATAAGACAACTTTAGTGAAACAATCCTCACATTAATTTCCAAAAAGTTACATATTTTAAATTTTTTTACGGCCTTTGTAGATAAATTTGCCTAGTTTGAAAATTATTACTCTTAATTTAGAAAGATCATTAAAAGACGCATATATAACTTTAAAATCACCCGATTTATGATAAAAGGAAAATTCTGACCTATGTTACTTTTATATTCCATGTAAAAGACTGTTTTATCAATGAAAATTGTGGGTCCTAAGAAAATTGACAGCGGAAATCGTTAAAATCTACATTTGTGTGTATCAAAATCATTTTACCACACGGATCTAAATAAAATATTACCCAGAAAGCGATTCTATAAAGCAGTGGTATACATTATGGGGCATGTAGCCATTATCATCCAGTTCTGTCTCTTTTGGTGATATGTCAAAAGTTAGCATTTGTCGTTTAATAGATGATTCCAAATCACATTCTACAGAATTTTCAATAAAATGAATTCCTTCAGTTTTAAAAGTACTGATACGCAGATTTTTTAAGTGGTCTCTGAGCACTAAAAATAATACTTTTCTAATTCATCGGATTTGTAAGAGAAGGTCGTATAAACATTAAAACGCGTAACCTTTTGAAAATTAACGAAAGAATTCATCAATTAAAGTAGTCTTGTGTTGCTACCTTATTTTCAACATTTTTGCCATGTTCATATCAATCACTTATCATTAATGGAAAAAGAATTTATGTGCATTTCAGTTTTATTTATATATTGAGACACCTTCTGTAAATAGAAAAATAAGTAAAATTAAGAAATAAGCACTAAATTCAAGAAATCCAGAAAACAAATCAGTATTTTGTTGTAGCTATTCTAAGCTTTAAAGAGATTTATGGAACGTTTGAGAATGATGACCAGATATGGATAGTACAGGCTATTGTATGATAAAAAAGCTTATAAAAGCAAGATTCTTTTTTTTTTTTTTTTTTTTTTACAAGAAACTAATGAGATATTAGTTGAGGTGTAGATTGTGAAATTAAAGTTTGAAGAAGATAACAGTATGTGATATGAATGTTTGCATGTTATAGCTTAATATTTTTAAAGATTTGTCAAAGTAAATAATAAAAAGAAACGCTGTTTGAGAGCTCAACTTCTTGTACATTTATGCGTTGATTAAAATATTTTTTTAGAATGTAGAAATTACCTCCGTAGAAACTGATTTTTTAAAGGCTTGCTAGAAAACATTAGGTTTTCTTCAACTATAAAACACAACAGGAACATTATATTTTAGAGCTGTACTGTAAACGAAGTAATCTAGATTATAAAAAAACTCGAAATTGCTAAAACTCGATTTTTTTTTCTCACCCTCACAACCTAATAACAGTCCTCCACCTTAGCCAATAGCTAGGCTTTCCAGATTTCTGAAATGTTCAACCGGGACACCGGAATGCCCTCAGCGTCACGGGTACTCAAGGGTACATTTTCCCGAACAGTGACTGAATGCTTTTGTGCTCTCAATGCGTGCCAGGAAGGTGCCTGGTTCAAAACAGGGTCGCGTCCGCCGACCTAACCGTTCGGAGTTTTCCGTGGTTTTCTCAGAAACATCGCGTAAATACGGGTTAGGATCCCTTAGAAAGTCCCACCATGTAGGTCAATCCGCCCTCGAACTAGATCCCTGTAGCAGATAACTGGCCATAACACCACATTTACATCCCCCCCCATATGGGTGCACTACACACCCCTGGCGGGTTTTTGGAGTGTTTTAGAGGGTAATTTATTCTCAGTGCTATGAATAAATGGTTGCCGATTCGGAACATAAACAAGGGGTATTAATAAATGACACAAGCATATAAATTTAAACTATTTCTTATATGTTAATTTTCATAAGTTCTTGAATGAGGAATAAAAATTTGAACAATAATTCTTAGCAGACCATCACACTTCTATAGTTTTTACTATTTATACATTAGTGAAATAAATGACAAAGTACTAATTATCCTAAATAATCCTTCACAGTTAAATTTGTATATAGATGACAAAAAATAATTAATTTTTACCGGGACGTGAAGTAAGCCGGCCGGGACACCGGGATTTTGTCTGCAAACCGGGACTGTCCCGGTCAAACCGGGATGTCTGGCAAGCGTACCAATAGCACATCATTACGAAGTCATAAACTTTGAAGAACATACGAGCCATCTGGAAGCTCTCGTATTTTTAACCCTTTAACGCGCAGTGTTCCCGCTCTGGGAACACCCAACTCTGACGTTTTGACTGTTGCCAGTCACGAAGAATAGATTGGATTTCTATAAAAATAGTTGCGGGTGACATAGCTCCATGAGAATCCTTTACTTTTTAGCACGGCGTTTCCCGTAAAAAAAAAAAATGTCACGATTATTTTTAACAGCACTGACATCTGCTGGAAAATGGAAGAATGCGAGAACAGCTCGACAGATTGCCCAATGCTGACAAAAGGGCAGCCGTTGCCACGCACAGCCAGCTGTCGTCAAAAAAAAAAAAAAGGGTCTCTCGATCTGTGGCACACGATAAACGTTTCGATCGTCCGCCATCTTGCTGGTAGTTATGTCGAGCGATGGCAACGGCTGCCCTTTTTTCAGCATTGAGAAAGGATTGCGCCTCAAAGGGTTAAAGGAGAAGTGTTCAGCTGAATATATATATATATATATATACGGCCTCCCATTTTAATTTTTTCCTACAAGAACTCAGCTTCTAAAATAGGTAGCTGCCTATTCTGAGGCATCCATCGATTCCGACCTTTTGCTTTTTTGTTCGAACCGCTACCAGGCCAAGCCAATTGGTATTCCGGGCGGTCTCTCTAATCGTCCTAATGCTCATGCCTCGTCAATTATGGATAGTCCCCGGGCGCTTTTTCATTAGCGTCGATGGGATTCTCTCCTGGGGGTGGGGGGACTCTAACTTCCCGATTGAGTGGATTATGAAATGGACAGATTACACTGATATTTTCCAGCAAGGATTTTCATTCACGGGATGTGAAAGAAGTATGGTTGGACGAGAGAAAGGGTATTTTGTGTGTGTGGCGATAGACATGATAGATATTGCTACTTAATTCCGCTCTCTTAAACGTAACTAAGGTCTAACTTTCTCATAATTATTAATTAGAGACGTAATCTCGATCCTCAGCTTGGGTGGTCGGTTGTGCTTGTTATTATATTTTTCTTCTTTTTAAACGTATTTATAGTTAATTTCATAACATTTTAAAATTAGTTTTTTATTTATACTGATTCTTATTGGATATTTTAACTTAACCTTTAGTTCACGTAACGTTATTCAATTACCAAGAACACCCAACCAGGAACTGGTGTTAAAAACTCAAAATAATTAAAATCTTTGTAAAATAACACCATGAAAGGTACTTATCAACTATACTATCGTTTCGGATACTACAAAAGTTTCACCCTTCTTCAATTGCATAAAAGTTTCATCAGCCGCACTAGCAAAAATGTTAGAACTCTCAGTTCGTCTCCTTGTTAGAACCGAGAGTTCTAACCTTTTTACTCCTGTGGATGATGGAGCTTTTTTGTCACTGATGAAAGGTGCATCTTTTGTGCCACCCGAAACGATTGGTTTGTCGATTATTACCTTTTATGGTGTTATTTCACAATGTTCAATACCTTTTCTTATTTTTTAGCATCATTTGGAGATTTTCACGTAAATTCATTTCTTTAGCTTCGCCATGTTTCCCATAATAGGTGGGGCCCCTGAATGGATATCTTAGCTCGTTTGCTAAACTACCTAACTGAAATCCTGCACTATTTTGGTGATTCTCTCTGGTGATACTCTCGGCCATTATAAATATGCCATTCCTTTTAATTATTTTATAATGTGGAATTTTTGAATATCTTGGATTATTACGACTTTTTTTGGGGGGGCCATTCGACTTTTATGTTATAGACGGTATTGTTTTTAGTGGAATTTCTTCTAATATTCAAATAAGCCATTTTAGTCTCTCTGGATAAGTTTTTTTGCACTTTAACACACGTTTAAACCAAACGAGCGAAATTTGATCAGTCGGAGCGATTTTTGAGCCAGTTTTCAAAAGTGAGCTTCTCCTTTAAGAGCGTTTTTCGATCACAAGAGCGGAACGGAATATAACAATAAGCGAGGTCGAAAATTCTCGGAAAAAAGAGGAAGAGAGGAGAGGATTTCTTAGAAAAACGACTACTTAAAGAGCACTTTCGCGGAAAAACCGGTCGGTTTTCATGGAAACGGATCGCTCGGCAATGTATCGTTTTTTTTCGCTCTTTGGGTTTAAGCGTGTGTTAAAGACGCGTGGTAGTTGCCGAGTAAAACCACCTTATTTCAGCGCTTTCACTGCTAATCGCAAAAAAATAAGATGAAATGGTCCCAATGCTGAAAAAATGCAGCAGTTGCCATCCATCCATTTAACTACTAACACCGCACAACCAGCAGTGTCATAAAAGTTCTTCAGCTCTGTGGCACCAGATGGGCTATTCCATCGGACGCTGTGTTGCAGGTAGTTGCATGGATCAATGCATTTTTTCAGCGTTGGTCATTTATATTGATGTGAAAATGGAGCACTTCATAGGTTAATCCCGCGCCTGCGAATTGAATATTGAGGACTCAGTCTACGCTCAGCGATTTCAAACATGTTCTGTGAGGGAGATTTCTTCTGCGACAGATCGGGTCGTTCGTTCCCATAAACATGGGGTGTGACAGTGTGACAAAAAATTGCGGCCATCCCATGAGTTTCTCCCGTCTTCTTTGCTGGTCATTGGGGTGTCTCGACACAAACACATATTTCCAATAAAAGAATCACGCGCGGATTCGCACCACCGGTGCTCTCGCGACGGATGACGGAGTTGTAAAATATCACGTGATTAAAAGACCCAATTGTTAGCATTTACTACCTCATTAGCTATTTCTGTGGTCGGATATTTTTAGAAGAAGCCGTTAATTCTTTCTTTTTTGTTCTATTCGATGAATGTTCACAAGTAACAAACATGTAATGCTAATGAAATTAGATTGAGTATTCAGCAATGCTATTAGAAATATTTTCCATTGCTATGGTCGCCCATATAATTATTTGTGAGGGAGGGGCGTGGGAGCAAGTCAAGCGTCCTGCCTCAGAAAGACACTATATTTTAGTGTTGATCCATTACTACCTTATGCGTCAATCACAACGGTAATATGGTTAGGAGGGGCATGGTCCCACCTTGCCCATGTATCATCAATACAGGAAAGACCATTACGATGCTGTTTCAAGAAAGGACAGCAAGTGCATCACCGCATTGAGCACCGTTTACATGTCTTTTGAAGAAACTGCACGACAAATTACGCATATATTTAACCCTTTAACGCGCAGTGTTCCCGCTCTGGGAACACCAAACTCTGACGTTTTGACTGTTGCCAGTCACGCAGAATAGATTGGATTTCTATAAAAATAGTTGCGGGTGACATAGCTCCACGAGAACCATTTACATTTTAAACACGTCATTTCCCGTAAAAAAATAGTCGCGATTCTTTTTAAAAGCACTGACATCTGCTGAAAAATGGAAGAATGCGAGAACAGCCGGATAGATTGCACAATGCTGAAAAAAAGGCAGCCGTTGCCATCGCTCCACTTAACTACCAACAAGATGGCGGACGATCGAAACCTTCATCGCGTGCCACAGATCTAGAGACCCTTTTTTGATGCAGCTGGCTGTGTCAAAAAAGGGTCTCTAGATCAGTGGCACGCGATGAACGTTTCGATCGTCCGCCATATTGCTGGTAGTTAAGTCGAGCGATGGCAACGGCTGCCCTTTTTTGAGCATTGGGAAAGGGTTGCGCCTCAAAGGGTTAAGGGCAGGGGCGTAGCCACGGGGGGGGTTAGGGGGTCATAACCCCCCCATGGGGAATTTTTTGCCATGCAAAATGTATATTCTTCACTACATTATCACACACACGTATACACAGGGGCGTAGCCAAGGGGGGGTTAGGGGGGCCATAACCCCCCCATGAGGAGTTTTTTGCCATACAAAATGTATATTCTTCACTCCCTTATCACACACATGTATGCATATAAGTGAGTTGCGGTAGTCGTAACCCCCTCCATGAAAAACTTCTGGCTACGCCCCTGCGTATACATATATATGAGTTGTAGTAGTCGTAACCCCCCCCCCATGAAAAATTTCTGGCTACCCCCCTGGTTAAGGGTATAGTACGAAGAAACAAAATCTCCTTCAAAGTCTAGGTACACAAATTGAAATAAACTAATTGTCCCAAGGACTCGAAAAAATTCAGGATGATTCTTTATAAGCTGTATTACCTACCCTCCGTAATAAATGAAACAGCGGTGCCTTTTATAAAACTTCCAGAAAAAAATCCGTAATATGGAATTGCACAGCAAAAAATTTTCGAAGTGTGGCACATCCTACTAAATTGTAGATTTTTAAGAATTTTTTCTGAAAGTCTCGCAACTTATACAGGTTTATCGCTTATTGCAGTGTATATAGTACAGCTTGTAAAGAGGCATTCTAAAAATTTTGAAGTGCATGATATAATTAGTTTATTTGTATTGATGTACCAAAATCACATGGTGTTTTCGAGCTACACCGTTAACCCAGTTTAAATTTACATTTATTTTGTTTTTGATTTTATTATTGTTATTATTGTTTTTCATATTTGAGGCCTTTATTTTACGTACATTTTTTCCCCTTCTCATTTTAACTGCATAATGAACTGAGATGTTGGAGGGAGGTTTGCGTGTTTTACAACAGAGCCGAATGAAAGTTTTATTTTAAAATTTTAACACTATTCTTTGGGAGGGGAAGAAATCCTAGTCATGCTGTCAACATTTGGGGGGATCTGGACGTTTCCATTACTCTCAACAACAGTGTACCTAAGCTTTGTACTATCGTAATTAAGATATTTTTGCGTTCTTTATATGGGTAAAAAAGCAAGATAGCAGATAGAATAGATATTTGAGGTCAGAGGCGTAGCCAAGGGAGGGGGGGGGTTAGGGGGTCATAACACACGCACCTCCCCATGAGAAATTTTTTGCTATACAAAATGTATATTCTTCACTACATTATCACACACACGTATACATATATATGAGTTGCAGTATTCGTAACCCCCCTCCCCATGAAAAATTTCTGGCTACGCCCCTGTTTGAGGTATAAAAAACCAACCACCATCGTAAACATAAGTAAAATTTTAACATATAAAAAAATTACATTGCATTGCTGATATAATAATCCAACATTTTGCGTCGTATGAACGTAGCATTTTAGCATTAAAACGAATGAGTCAGTAATCTCACTCAAATAGCGTTGAATTTCAAAAGACGTGTAAAGTAAGAACAGTGTCTTGTCTTTCGTTGTTGTACATAATATTTCTAGTTGTTGCTATTAAATAAGCTAAAATTTCTTGTACCTGCAATCATTATAAATTCGGACAAAACTTAATTTCTGTTATCAAAATTGAATAATGATACAAACTTTAAAAAAAAAGGCTTCTGCAGCATTTTATTAGAAGATTAAATAATTTTTTAAAGATGACGCTTGTGATGATATTTGTTGCGCAGAACAAACTAATAATTAAGGGTTTTTTTGTTTGTTTTTTTTGTAAAATTTCTGTAAATTCACCATACTGAAATCATTTTCATTGTGATGGTAAACTTAGTTTTAAGAAAGTCTTCAGCGTTTTGTAAGAAATAAACGTAGTTATAAAAAAGTAAAATTATCGGTGTTTTGAAGACACCTATAGTTGTTCAGATGTTTCACATTGGTGTTTTATAATAGCCCCTATACTTGTATAATATATTGCCCTACTTGTATAATATATTGCACCTTTGACTCTAATTTATACCAGGCTTCAGTTCTGTTTGTTTTACTTCGTATCATATAGCGGTTTGCACTTAATAGAGCAATGTTGTGTTGTGTGTTAAGGCAAACCTGCTCGCGATGTATCTGCCTAGGATGGGGGGTGCCTTGGTAGGAGGACTTTCTAAGGGGTTCTAACGCGTATTCACGTTACATCTGGAGAAAACCTACCAAAACTCCAGACTGTTAGATCGACAGCCGCGCGATGGGACCAGAACCCGGGACCTTCACACCTCGGCCGTCTACCATTTTCAGTGGCATAACCACTAATCGAGCAATGTAGCACAATTTTCCACATCCCCTGAGCTCACATAAATCCACGGCTGAACTCATGTTTAACCTGTTCGACGCAACGGAGAAGACTTACCCGTTGCATCTTTTTAAATGATGAGAGCGAACACATTAAACATGGGTTCAGGATTAAAAACAAGGGGTTAAAAAGGGGTTAAGGGGTTAAAAAAATTGGATGCGGGCACCACATGACTTCCTTGTATGTTTACTAAATTATAAATATTTTCGATGCATTTCAAGTAAACATATTTCATTTGAAAAGAAATACTTCGATAATATTAACGTTTAAAGAGATTTCTCGCTAAATATAAGAGATTTCGCTTGAGTTCAGCTATGTATATAACTGGGTTCAGCTTTTAGATTAATTAGCCAAAGATTAATTTTGGCACTTAATTTGTGATACTTTGCCAAAAGCCGCTAAGTTTGGCAGTAGCTTGCCAGATTTTGGGAACAGCCCAAATAGTGATTGGCCACATATTTTTAACGAATTGAGGTATTCATAGACCTCAGTGTATTGAAAATATTTTGGGTGGCCTTGTAAATAAACTATCCAGTGGATTGAAACCAAAATGGGAGATGCACAACTAGTTGTTACAAAAATTCTAACTATAAAATTTCAACATTCTACGACTTATATGTTTTGAGATTTACGTGCATACGTGTGTGCAGACGTCATGAAAAAACTAGTCAAAATGGACTTGTGATTTCCAAAGGGGATTGTACATTCATATACACGAACATACATATATGCGTAAGGTGAGATGTCTTGGAAAAACTCATCAAAGTAATTGTAGACGTAGTCAAAATCTATTTTTTCATGTAAATTTGGATACCGAAATTTTTCGAGATCACATTATTTCCTTTCACTTTGAAGGAAGTAAAAAGAGTGACCCATTTCTGAAAATATGCTTCTTCTTACTTATCGCCCCTACCTTGAAAATTTTCTGCATCTCCACTGCTGTATACCTGTATACGAACCGACAATGAAGCACAATCTATTTTTTAAATACGTTGACTTTTACTAAAATGCGCAAGTGCATTACCAATTTGTGTTAAACTTCAATGCTTAAATCATAGTAAAGTACGCTCTAATTTGTTAATTAACTTAAATTTCGGGCACTGACTCGGGTAAAATCTGTCAATATCCGGCGGATTCGGTATTTAAAAGAAAACCTGAACTCAATACAAATCCGGAACCTATTTTCGGTGTCTCGAAAAACGTAAAATGAAAAAGGATTCTTGGAATAATTAATATACATTTAACAGAAAATTTTCGTTAAAAAATGTAATTGTAGAGGAAGGGGGGGGGGATAAAATGTTTGCTCGCGTTCTATATACCTTACCGTCGATTCAGGTTTTCAGTAATTCATGAGGTGGAAAGTTCAAATACGACTGTACGGTTCATTGCAAAAGTTAAATAGCATTTCAACCAATCACGGTCTACTCATAGAAACCCTTGGAAGGAAAAATGTCATGCTCGTGTTACATTGTCTTTAAAGACTTTTGCTTTTATTGTTTTATGCAGTTAATTTTTTTAGAATATATTTTTTAAATTTAAATTTATGTACTTATTTTTGCATTAATATTTACTTTAACCTGACTGTGGAAAAAATATTAGTGATATTTCTTATGACTAACGTCAGTAACAGCTAAGATTGTTCTCAAGCTTGACACAAGCAGATTTGTTCGTGAATTTGTTGACTTTATCTGATTGTTAAGCTTCATATCCTTTGTTAAGTAGAACTAATTACGTCAGTATATCAGTGACGTCTTCCTAACACTTAAAATATCTTAAAATGCCTCATTATTTAGAGAGAATAATTGACAATTTTTATATTTTGAAGAATGAACAAGATAAAATATTCTGTAATGCATTTTATTTTTTAAGTATTTTATGTATGGCTTTAAGTAGCATATCAATGTAATATGTGAAAAGCTTCATGAAAAGCATGATATCTAAGTGATATTTCCTTTGTTCAGTAGGTGTTATATTCACAAACATTAATATTCACTATATGTATTAGATTATTTTTATATGTGTATCCCCTCTTTTCCCCCTTTTATTTATTAAACAACAGTTCACTTGATTTCTAACTTTTAAATGCATCTGTGTTTCAGCAATCGCATCTTCTTATGCAAGAAGGGATCGAGTGTCTATAGAAAAACTTGATTTTTTTTTTCCATCTACATATTTTTTTAAACGGTTATCTTAAAAAAAACTGCAACAAAGGAAAGCGTTGCTTGGCAACATTACTTTTAAAAAAATTACATTTAAACATTTTCCTGTCCACCCTGCCAAATTGATATTAGTCATTTTGGTGGCCAAAACTCTTCTATAGCTGGTGAAGTTAAAATGACAATTTATTAAAGAAATAAACGGCTGCCAAATATAAAGAAATAGTATTATCAAAACAAGTAACTGGAAATTGGGTAATAATTTCCCTTTACTAGCGCTAATTCGCACCTTTTACGAGGGGAAACATTAAGAGAATTAAATTCGAAATACCAAAAAGACTAATTTTTCTGAAATGAAAATTAAACACCTCAAAAAAAGGGGGGGGGGATCAAATATCCCAATTCTTACGAAGGGTAGTTTGCGATTAATCACCATTAAAAATATTCTCATGTGCCATAAATCTACTTTCTGAAATTCGAAATGAGTTCCTGTTAGCAGCCACCAACTTTCTTTTTACATTCTATTCGTTCTTTATTTTTTCAAATATCTCGTACAATTTACTCTTTATTTTTACTGATAAACTGATGATAATACTGTATCGTAATGACCCAACACAACCACTTTATTTCTTCTTCTCCCACAAAATCTGTTCAAGAACATTATTTCTTCGCCGTTAATATTCATTTGAACAATATATCGCATCTCTACCAAGAGCTATTACGGCTTATAAATGCGATTATTTTGTCCGCCGTAAAGATTATACTAAACCTTAATTGGTCCTATACTTGATCAGCAGTAGTAGTTTTATTTATCTCTCGCTTCGATCACCGAGCACCACTTTTATTCCATCCGTTTCGCAATTCAAAAAAGATATCCTTATTCGTGTTCACATCGAAGGTTACAGTTACCATCTCCTACTAATAAACTACCATCTGCGCGTACGCAATATCCCTTCATTATTCTGCGGTGTTATTAATAGTCCATAAGCCTCTTCGATGATGGATAAATGTAAAGGAGGAAAAGAAAAAAAAAAGATAAAGAAAAATATAAAAAATAAAAATAGAAGCAGCATAGTTGTGAATCTGTAGCGAGTATTTCTTCCAAATTACGGATTTTTTATCATTTTCGTCTCGTGTTAGGCGCTGTGGTGCAAGGACGAAGGCGGGAGCATCTGCGCTCCAAGATGCACGGGAGTCAGTAGGGTATCATTATTCGAATAATTTTCACATCTCTGTATTGTGATTCGATTTATTAGTAGTATAGTAGAACGCCGATAATCCGGATTCAATTTTGATTTGGGCGGGGGGGAGGGGAGGGGGGTTAAAGTGATATGTAGATAAAGAAATCCATTGTCAGTGACTGCTGGTGAAAAATTTTAAATCAATTTTTCTTGGTGTTGTGGAACTTCCGACGGGTGGGAGTTTCGACGCTCATGAAAATTGTGGGATTTCCGACTGGGGGGGAGGCAGCGATGGCCAGACCCATAGTTGTTTTTTCGGGTCTCGCAAAGGGCCAGCGGTAGCATATTTTCGAGGGCCCCCCCTACAGCGATAGCCGGACCCACTGATGTTTTTTTAGTCTCGCAAAGGGTCAGCGGTAGCATATTTTCGAGGGGAGCTCTACAACAATGGCCGAACCCACAGATGTTTTTTTGGGGTCTCGCAAAGGATCAGCTGTAGCATATTTTCAAGGGGCCCCCTACAGCGATGGCCCGACCCACTGATGTTTTGGGGTCTCACAAAGGGCCAGCGGTAGCATATATATTTTCGAGGGGCCCCCTACAGCGATGGCCGGACCCACTGCCGTTTTTGGGGGGATCTTGCAAAGGACCAGCGATAGCAGCGGTAATATGCGGTAGCATATTTTCAAGGGGCTCCTGCAGCGATGGCCGGACCCACTGATTTTTTTTTTTTTTTTAGTCTCGCAAAGAGCCAGTGGTAGCATATTTTCGAGGGGGCCCTACAACAATGGCCGTCGGAAATCCCACGCGTCGGAAGTCCCACGTAACCATTTTTCTCAACCTCTTATTTTGTTGCCTATTTGTTACTACCAGCACAGACAAAGTGTCTCCTTATTAGACCCAAAAACAGCTCTGACAATGCATAAACTGTGCAGTATTCTATAAATAGATATGTATGTATATGTTGTACATTACAAATGTATGTATTTTCGTCCATTCATATAATACCCTATGAGTTCATATTAATTAACGATTTTATTTATTTGCTCCAATTGTTTAACCACTAAAGATTAACTGTTTTAGCAAATTTTCCTTTTGTCATGAACTCAAACGACGGTTTTTCGTTCTTTTCGAAAACCCGGACATTTTGATACTCCGTACAGGGTCCAGTCACAAATAATCCGGATTATCGACGCTCTACTGTAATTTGGTAATTAAAATACATAATTTATTTGTTGATGCAATATAAAATAACATATGGAGGGCTACTCCCAGCCAATTAGAATCCAGAATCCGATAAGACACTGCAAACGCCATGACAGAAGAAATTATTTTCACATTGTATCTGACACTGTGATAGCTGTGTGCAATACAACCAACTCCGAACTAACCTGAAAATGACAGTGGCAATTAAGCAGCAAGCGAGCAGTGTTATGCATATTCTTTAATAAACTCATCTTTGATGTAAATGAATGCAACCAACGCGATTTTCTCATGCCTTGTTGCCAAATGGTGATCATCTTTGGTTGTGCGAACAAGTTAAACATGTGTTCAATATTAAAAATGAACAGGTGAAAAAAAATAAACAACAAATCTGCATCAACTCCACTCGACTTTCCCAACACTTGATCTTTACCAATCGTTTGAATAAAATTGATTCAACTCAATCGATTGCAGTGTACTTCACGTAATTTGCGTCTATAGGCCATAATGCATAAGAATTCTTTTTTTATTAGCGGTACAGAAAAACTATACACACCCTAAAATCTATACCCGTTGTGTGACGGTGACCTCGCTGAAAAAAAAAAAAAAATTGTATTACTTTAGCCTGCACGTTTCGCTGTAATTACTTATAACTGCAGCCCAATGTACTGTAGTTACAAGTATACATTGGGCTTGTTACGTTATGCTTAGTTGAAAGCATCTGCAGCAGAAAGTGCGATTAAAAGTAATGAAAATTTTTTCGGTGTATAATATACATAACCAATTCAAATTGTTCGAGTAAACCATTTAGACACTAACACACTTTAAATGATTTGGGGCTATAGGCTGTAATGTATAAGAATTCTTTTTTGCAATCCTGTGAACAAACTATCAATTCTACACTCTATGTTGGTTGTGTTCACGTTATATGTAATATACCGTTTACCCAATCTGCACTCAGTCCAATGTACCGTTTGGACGTTAGCGCACTTTCAAGAATTTACGTCCGTTAGGTTGTAATGTATAAAAAATCTTTCAGTCCTGTACCAAAGCAATGAGTCCTGTACGCCAAAGTCAGTACAAATTGTGTGATGGACATTTATGGTATATGTCCAATTTGAACTTATTCGAATACACCATGTAGGCACTGGCACCCTTTAAATGGTGATAGGCCGTAATGTATAAGAATTAGTTTTTTGTAACCTTGTAAACAAACTATCACTTATACACACACACAAAAATGTACGCATCCATGTGACAGTAACCTTTAATATACATTCACAATTTGCTCTCAATCGAATGCATCGTTTAGACATCAGCACACTTTCAAGAATTTCCATTTATAGACTATAATGTATGAGAATTTTTTCAGTAGAATTGTAAAACAAACTATACGTCCTATACCCACCAAAATCAATACAGATTGTGCGAAGGTGGTCTATAATGTATATAGCAAATTTGAGCTCAATCAAATGCACCGCGTAGGAGCTATCGTCATGGCCCCCAACAGGCGCATAGCCAGGAAAAATTTTCGGGGGGAGATATGCGCCTGTAAAATTTTTCGTGGGGGGGATGTGAACTTATATGTGTATAAATAGACGGAATTTCATCACTAATCCAAGGCTACGCCCCTGGCCCCCACATTCAATTACAGGCTCTGGATCCCGTATCGGAGACCGGCCCAGTCTCTCCCCCACTTTTATTTCCAGCAATGTGCTGCATTAAAATTGCACTGTTATTTCTTACTCTTACTCTTTTTATGTTACTTAAAAATGACAAGAGTTAAATACCGTATGAATGTCATACTAAAAGAGTTAAACTTTAGATTAGCACTAGTACTGGTTACATTTGACTTATCTTATTTAAAATAAAACCTTACAGTTTGTGACAAAATTATAAGACCACCCAAAAAATCACTTATTATAAATAACTTATAATAATCAAAAATTTTAATATTACACTGCATAAAATGAATTATTTTAAAATTTGAAGCAATTGAGAAAAGTTATATTTTCTCAAATAAATCGCTAAAAGAAAAAAAAAAAAATAAGTTAATTTCACACAGCAAACTATTTTTTGAAATATCGGTGTAACATAAATATAAGACCACATACTTTTTTATTTAAAATCAGTTTTCAGAACTATTTTTACTTTCCGAACATGTACCATGTAAGGAAAGTATTGTAATCATGAAAAAATTCGACTTCGGTATTTTGGTGTATTGACACATTTTATGGTCTTCTGAATTCATTTATGCTATTTTTACGAGATGTATGTGTGTGTGTGTGTGTGTGTGTGTGTGTGTGTGTGTGTGTGTGTGTGTGTGTGTGTGTGTGTGTGTGTGTGTGCGTGTGCGTGTGCGTGAGTGAACACGATAGCTCCTAAACGGGGCATTCGATTGAGCTCAAATTGGGTAGTTTTTCCACAGGGCTACGACAAAGATTTTTTTAACATTATGGCATATGGGGAGAAATTCTTGAAAGTGCGCAGCATTTAAACGGCGCATTCGATTGAACTTCAATTTAGTTTATATGTTTGAATTATTCATCGATTAAAATTTATTTAAATGCTTGGTAATGATCTTAATCGTAAGTGTTCGGAATGTCGAGAGGAGCCACTCCAGATTTTTTTTTTTTCAAAATCGTAGATAAACAGTAACTTTACATCACAAAAAAGTCCAAACGATAATAAGACCTCACATTTGTAAAAGAAAATAGAATTTCATTTGTTTGTTTTTATGAGGAAATTCACAATGCCGCGTGGAAGAGAATTATCTGAACTAGAAGCCCGACAAATCTGGTTTTATAAGGGCTCTGGAAAATCAGAATGTGAAATAAATAAGATACTTAAACGTTCTAAAATTTCTATTCATAAAGTAAAAGAGATTTTATGGAAATTATAAAAGATCTTTCAGAAAGAATAAAGTATGAGATCGCGATAAGAGACAATTTTTCAAGCTTGCAACGAAACAGAACTTGTCTACTCGTAAAATAACACAGCAGACAAATAAAGTTATTTCACATATGACAGTCTGGTGCTCTTTACGTTCAAATTCAAATGTTGCTCTTAGGAAATTAAGAAGAAAACCAAAGACTGTTAAAGCATCATAAAGAACAAAGGCTGAAGTGGACAAATAGGAAGTCATGACATGGGATGGTACGTGGAAAAATATTGTTTTTTCCGACGAAAATTTTTTATTTGGATGGCCCGGACGGTAATATTTACTACTGGCATGATTTACGAACGGAACCTCGGGATTTTTTCAGTAGGCAGATGGGTGCTGGCTCTGTGATGGTGTAGGGAGCTTTTGCATATGATGGGAAATGTGATCTGCAGCGAGTTTCTGGAAATATGGACTCCATTTATTAACAACAACTTCTTTAACAACACCTTATACCTTTTGGCCCGTTTTTAGGAGGATCAAACTGGATATTTCAGCAAGACAATGCGCCATGCCATGTGTCTAAATCAACTAAAAACTGGTTTCAAAAAGAAAGAATCGAGCTCTTAAACTGGTCAAGCCGTAGTCCAGGCCTGAATCCCACAGAGAACCTGTGGAGCCATTTGGCTCGTCAAGTGTATGCAAATAACCGTCACTATGATTCTGTGTATGAATTGGAACTAGCTATCGTAGATGTATGGGATAAAATTCCCAAATCTTCGCTCGAAAACCTAATTAATTCAATGAAAAATCGAGTATTTGAAGTTATTCAGAAAAATGGTGGATCAACATCATTTTAGTTTTATTTAAAAAAAAAAAACTAGTGATCTTATTTTTTTTTACGGTTTTTTTAATTGGAAAATTTTTTAATTTTTGATAAAACAATTAGTATATTTAAATATCTCTTAAAAATAATATACATATATTTTATATTTCATGTATTTACATCAACGTAATATAATTTTAAAAAAAATTATACTATTTATAGTAAAAATCACAAAATCCACTGCGGTCTTATAATGTTGTTACACACTGTATACATAAAATTTACATCCAGTTATCCCTCCACCCCTAAAGCCTGGGCCCGAGGGCAATTGCCCCTCTTATCCCCCTCTCTCGGCGGGCCTGGCACGAAGAAAGGATGGAGATAATACGCATACACGTTCACACAACTCACGCAATGACAATTTTACCAAACTTTTATGATAAACGGTTTATCATAAATATGTTATTTTAAATTTTAAGCTACAATTAGCTGTAGTCTATGTTGGATAAAAAATATATTCAGTATATTTTTTCTAGTTTGTATTACTAACAGTAATTAAAAATTGAAACTGCTTAGGGCTGGACTCGGGGACGGGAGGGGGGAGAGGGCTGGACCCAGGAATCCACTCTCGTGGGGACCATGACTATCGTGCTAACTCGCTTACATAACCGAACACACATACGTACCTCACCTTAAAAATAGCATAAATGAATTCAAAACGTGTAAAATCTCAAAGTCGAATTTTTTCATGATTACAGTACTTTCCTTACGTGGTACATGTTCGGAAAGTAAAACGAGAGAGTGACCCATCTCTGATAACATGCTTCGTCCTATACTTATTTATAACCCCTCCCTTGAAATTTTTCTGTTTCCGCCACAACTTGTTGATAGCACAAAGGCAACACAGTTCATCATCGAGGTCGATTTTCTGAAAATTCTCTTCCATTAAACAATCTGTATATATTGATGACAGTTTCTTTTGTCGAGGCGTATGCCGCCGCGATTTCAAAAATCTCATTTCTTTCCTCAAAATTCTTTTTGTTTCAGACTGACAGGGGGAAATTCCATTGAACACGCATCATTGTTTTTTGCTACTACTAAAGGAAATTCCCAAGGAGAGGATTCCTTCATAAAATTTTCATTCTTCGGCTTAATTCACATGGTTAATTAAGGTATCAAACTGGTAACAAAGTATAGAAACTAGTTCTAAAGCATCGGCACTACAAAAGAAACATTCTTATTATTGCCCTTTTTTTTTTTTTTTTTTTTTTTTTTTTTTAAACAACAAGAAAACAGCTTTCTTTTCTCTTCATACTTCGTATATTTTGGAGGATTTGTAGAAACAAAGGTTTTCAACGTGCTCCATGTAAACTTTCTTCGAATTAAAGCTTTTTTTTTTTTTTAACGCAGTCAAAGAAAGTTGCTTTGATGACAGTTCAAAGAATACTCGCTAGGAAAAGTCTATAGCCAAAAAAGTTTTCTACTTAAGAAAAAAAAAAGTATCATCATT
Source organism: Cheiracanthium punctorium (assembly GCA_038373885.1). Classification (NCBI taxonomy): domain Eukaryota; kingdom Metazoa; phylum Arthropoda; class Arachnida; order Araneae; family Cheiracanthiidae; genus Cheiracanthium; species Cheiracanthium punctorium. Next base: position 31,955 of record JAWZYV010015528.1, read on the forward strand.
ATTATAAAAACAATAACAATTGTTATCAAAAATACTATACTATTTTTCACTTTTTTTATAACTGAAAAGTTTTTATGATTTTAGTTTGTCTGTTTGCATGTCTCTTTCAGTTATAACATTCATAAATTTTTCTTAAAGTACCACGTAGTTTACACATGCAGTTATTGCAATGTACATATATTAATATTTAAAAACAAGTACAATCTACGGAGCTAAAGCTCTCAAAACAGTTCCAATTTTTCCGACAATAGAAGAACGTCAATGCATCTGCTAGGAGGCTGGAAATATGATACGAAATAACAAGAATAGCATTAAGAATCCAAGTATTTTTGAAGAGCAAATGAATGGTCTATTTGTTTCATATTTATGTATTTTCAGTTTAAGAACTCAAGAAATAACTTCAGTTATCGTAAATTGCTGAATTTAACAACTTTGGCAAAAACGGGTTCTGTTACTACGATAGCTGTAATGATAAAAATGAAATAAAAACCTAATTATCTACTAGGAGGTCTTACCACGTCCTCGTCAAACAAAAATTACTTTGAGATTTTCTTCGGATCCCTTTGTGAACCTAGCTCGCTCACCATACAACTTGCAATTTTGAAATTATTATTCTATTAGTTAAATAAATAATGGTAAAAAAGACAGAATTTTTCACAAAAAGGCTATATCATTATCATTTTACTAACAAAAATCAAATTTCGGAGGGGGGGGGGTTCCGCCCGAAACTGCTTGGGAAGAGCTTGGGGCTTGGAACTGAAAGGGAAATCTTTTAAAAACCACCAAGCCAACTATCGGTTTTTACCAACTTATTAAAAAATTTTACCGACAGGGTTTGTGTACTTTTAGCTAAGTCTGTAGGATCAGAAGCGATATCATAGTTTTTATCTTAAAATTTTGCAACTAAGTTTGAAATTTGGTCAAACTTCTAGTTTTTAATTGGAAGAAAAGAAAGATTTATAAGTTTTCCAGCTAGTTTTAAAATTCTTTCTAGTCTACCACAGTTACAAAATATAATATCACTTTTGCTTTGTTAAAAAACGCTTTTGATATTTCTTATTAAGTCGGAATTTCGCCAAACCGATCAGAAACAAAAAGTATTTTATTGATTTAATTTTTGGTTACCAAGTTCCCTAACTAGTTTCCTAAATTTGATACGTATAACAAAATGTAGCAATGCTAGATGGAAATTTTCAACGATTTTTTTTTTTTAGCACTAGGGTGCTATTTCGCTCAATCCCAGATTTTTATCTACGCGATCTTGTCGACGGGTTTTGTAGATACGAACTTTTCAAATGTGTTTGCCAGATAACGTGGAGGAGGAGGGGGAGGAGCGTTAACATAATGTTGAAAGTCACACAAGGTTTGCAATTTTTGATAATGGATCGCAAAGTTTGGTTCCAAAATGCGACAATCTATATAAATAAAATTAGACTTTTGTCTGTACATTCCCCGGAATTCAAAAATTTTGCGATTTCTATCCGTTTCAAGCAACTGGGAATCTGGTGCGACCCTCAAAAAAAAGTTTGTCTGTCTGTCATTCGGTCATTCTGAAAGTGACGCTTTTTTTGTTCAAGCATCACGTAAAAGCGAATGAAGCGAATGATATGAAATTTGGTGTCATGATAGGTGGTCACTCAACTTAAAACATAGGCGTCGAATTTTTAAAAAAATCTTGATTGGATTTTGAAATTTTGCGAGAATCCCTTCAAACTGCGTAAATTTGTGTTCGAGTATCACGTTAAACGACTGGAGCAATTGAAATGAAATTTGGTATCATGATTGGTGGTCACTCAACTTAAGATAGGCACCAATTAAAAAATCTGGAGTGACTCCACTCGACTTTCCGAACACTTACGATTAAGATCATTACCAAGCATTTAAATAAATTTTAATCGATGAATAATTCAAACATATATACCAAATTGAAGCTCGATCGAATGTACCGTTTAAACGCTAGCGCACTTTCAAGAATTTCTCCCCATAGGCCATAATGTAAAAGAAATCTTTGTCGTAGCCCTGTCGAAAAACTATAAGTCCTATAAACATCAAAATCAATACCGGTCTTACAATGATGGTTTATAACATGTATACCCAATTTGAGCTCAATCGAATGTACCGTTTAACCGCTAGCGCACTTTCCAAAATTTTCCTCCATAGGCCATAATGTAAAAGAAATCTTTGTCGTAGCCCTGTAGAAAAACTGTAAGTCCTATACACATCAAAATCAATACCGGTCTTGCGAAGGTGGTTTATAACATGTATACCCAATTTGAACTCAATCGAATGTACCGTTTAAACGCTAGCGCACTTTCAAAAATTTCTCCCCATAGGCCATAATGTAAAAGAAATCTTTATTTTATCCCTGTAGAAAAACTGTAAGTCCTATACACATCAAAATCAATACAGGTCTTGCGACGGTTGTTTATAACATGTATACCCAATTTGAGCTCAATCGAATGTACCGTTTAAACGCTAGCGCACTTTCCAGAATTTTCCTCCATAGGCCATAATGTAAAAGAAATCTTTGTCGTAGCCCTGTAGAAAAACTGTAAGTCCTATACACACCAAAATCAATACCGGTCTTGCGACGGTGGTTTATAAAATATATACCCAATTTGAGCTCAATCGCATGCCCTGTTCAGGAGCTATCGTGTTCACTCACATACACACAAACACACATACACACACACACACACATACACACATACATACATACATCTCGTAAAAATAGCATAAATGAATTCAGAAGACCTCAAAACGTGTAAATACACCAAAATCTCGAATTCGAATTTTTTCATGATTACAATACTTTCCTACATGGTACATGTTCGGAAAGTAAAAAAAAAAGTCTTTATTAGATTTTGAGATTTTGCGAAAATCGTTTTAAACTGCGTAAATTCGTGTTCGAGCATCACGTAATAATTGCCAAGGTGAAAAAATGATATTTGGTGAAAGGATAGGTGGTCACTCACCTTAAACTATAAGCATCTAATTAAAAAAAAATCCATCAGATTTTGAGATTTTGTGAAAAACGTTTAAAGCTGAGTGAATCTTTGTTCACACATTGCGTAATAACGACTAAAGCGAATGATATGAAATTTGGTTACATGATAGATGGTTGCTCAACATAAACTATAGTTGTCTAATTTTTTAAACATTTTTATTAGATTTTGAGATTATGTGAAAATTCTCTCAATATACGTTTATATTTCTTCAGGCGTCACGTTATAACGACTAATACGAATGATACGAAATTTGGTGATATGATAGGTAGTTGCTAGTCTTAATTTATAGGCGGTGAATTTTTAAAATATACTGATTACATTTTGAGATTTTGTGAAAATCGTTTTAAAATGCTGAAATTTTGTTCCAGCATCACGAAATAAAGACTGCAGGGAATGAAACGAAATTTGGTGACATGATAGGCTGTCACTCAACTTAAATTCTAGGCTTCCAATTTTTCAAAAATATTGATTAGATTTTGAGATTTTGCGAAAATTATTTCAATATGCGTAAACATTCGTTCGCACATCACATAATTACGACTAAAGCGAATGAAATGATATTACTTATGTAGTTACTCTCTAACCTGTAATATTTTAACAATACATAAAAATTATAACTTCGCTTTCTTTACTTTGGCAACAAACTACATCCATTCTGTGTACTCCTACAATGCTGACGAAAGTTCTTGCTTTTTCGAAATTTGCATTCAGTACTAACCGGTCAACGACGGGTACTTCAGCTAGTTTATAATAAAGGGGGAGTATAATTAGAAAATGCCTGGCGAAGATTGTTAGGCGATTTTAATCAATTCCGAAGAAGTGTTTTATGGAACACAGAAGACAAATACGGTACAATCATTGATTATGATACACTTTCCAAATAGTATTTATGAAGGTGAAGTATAGTTCGACTATGCCCGGCGAAATTTGTTAAACAGTTTTGGTAGGCGATTTAGTATATGCATTTCAATTCCAAAGTGTTTTGTGGAACAAGGAACGAAAACTCAGCACACATGGATTCTATTGCCCAACCCAAACAGTATTTAAAATGGTAGAGATAGTTGGAATATGCTTGGACAAGTTTGTAAAACAGTTTTAATAGGTGATTTTAAGATAGATAGCGGTTCCAAAAATCAGTCTTATTTTACAAGAAAGGCGAACACGGCATACTCATGGATTACGATGCCCATTCCAAACAGTATTTAAAATGGTGAAGTATAGTTAATATGCCTGGCGAAGATTGTAAAATAGTTTTAGTAGGCGATTTTAATATAGATTTCAATTCTGAAGTAGTGTTTTATGGAACACAGAAGACAAATACGGTACACTCATAGATTATGATACACTATCCAAATGGTATTTATAAAGGTGAAGTATAATTTGACGATGCCTGGCGAAAATCGTTAAAACAGTTTTGGTAGGCGATTTAGTATAGATTTCAATTCTAAAGAAGTGTTTTGTGGAACAAGGAATGAAAACACGGCACACTCATGGATTATGATGTCCGTTCCAAACAGTATTTAAAATGGTAGAGGATAGTTGGAATATGCTCGGCGAAAGTTGTAAAACAGTTTTAGTAGGTGATTTTAAGATAAAATAAAATGCTTCTTTGGAACCGAATTCTAAGAAGAAAGTCGAACACGGCACACTCGTGGATTATGATGCCTGTTCCAAACAGTATTTAAAATGGTGAAGTATAGTTAATATTCTTAGCGAAGATTGTAAAACAGTTTTAACAGGCGATTTTAATATAGATTTCAATTCCGAAGAAGTGTTTTATGGAACAAAGAAGGAAAACATGGTACACTCATGGATTATAATGCCCATTCCAACAGTATTTAAAATATGTCTACGATATAGTTGGATTGTGCCTATAGTTCGAATATGCCTGGCGAAGATTGTAAAACAGTTTCAGTAGGGGATTTTAAGATAGATGTTTTATGTTCAAGATTACAAAGATGTGTTTTATGTTCAAGAAAGAGTTGATTCCTATTTTAACACCCCTACTGTCGACAACCTAAAAATTCCCCGCACTTTGGCGAGTTTTGCAGTCATGGGTCTCTAGGAGTAATGTACAAGTTTCAACGCTCCCAGAAGAATTAGATGAAAACTAAAGTGAACAAATTAGTGATAAACACTCCAGTTAAGGAATTTGAAGACACTTAATTATTAATACTACATTAATTGGCAATCCAAAAAAATAAATAAGAATGGAAATGATGTACTTATATGTTGTTCCAAATCGTCGTTTTAAATCTAAATTACAGTTACCACATAAATACAAAATATCGTCTGGATATCTTTAATTATCGCCACCTTGATAACTGCATTTGTTTAATTATCGCCACCTTGGCGAGAGTCGAGGCATTAAAGTAAGAATCAACGCAAGAAAGGCAAACACGACGCACTCATGGATTATGATGCACATTCGAAACAATATTTAAAACGGTGAAGTATAATTGGAAAATACTTGGCGAAGTTTGTAAAATAGTTTTAGCAGGCGATTTTAAGATAGATTTCGATTCCAAAGATGGGTTTTGGGGGGAAAAAATAGGGACGACGCATAAATTATGACACACTTTTAATATACCGGGTGATTCAAAATAGGTATTAAGGCGATTATTTTTTAAACCGTAAGTGATCGAAATATACTTTCAATTAGGAAAGTTCGTCAAATTATGAGTAGTTTTCAGATATGACATTTTTTACTGGGGTTTGATACATATTAAAATACGAAATTTAATTTTTATGCGGTCCCTCCTTTCCTACCCTTTATATTTAGAAGAATGTTGCTCTTTACCTAAGAAAATTAATAAAACAAATCCCGTGTCTCTAAGTGAAATAGTTAGCAACTTTTTTTTTTTTTTTTTTAAATGATGACTTACACCCCTTTACCTGCTGTGTTGGCGTCAGTTTTCAGGCGAAAAAATCTTTACTTTAGGGGACCAACTATGAGTTGATAAAGGATAAATAAACACGCTTAAACCCAAAGAGCGAAAAAAAACGATACACTGCGGAGCGGAGCGATCTGTTTCCTTGGAAACCGATCGGTTTTTCCGCGAAAGGGCTCTTTGCGTAGTCCTTTTTCTGAGAATCCTCTCCTCACTTCCTATCTTTTCCGAGAATTTCCATTCCCCGCACATTGTTACATTCCGCTCCGCTCTTGTGATCGAAAAACGCTCCTAAAGGAGAAGCTCACTTTTCGCTCCAACTGATCGAATTTCTCTCGTTTGGTTTAAGATCCTATTGCTGGGAAAAGTAGTTAGACACGTTCAAATGAGTGAAATTAACAGGTACAGTTTTACCTAAAATGATAGGTACTGCTTTTTGAAATTAGCGATAATTTAGGGGGTCAGCCACTAATTACATCACGCTTCTAGAGAAGGAATTTTAAAGTGTAAAAGAGAATGACAAAATAATGGTGTAGGTTACTATGGTGTTGAAACTTTCACTAGAATCTGCCAAACATGCTTTACAGGAAAATTCTAGCTAAATTAGGATTTGAAGAGTCAACTGTGTCTACCGAGTGACTATTAGCATAAGTTAAGTCAGATGAAAAGTAATTACATTTTTCTCACTTTGGAGACATCCCCTTATTGCTTGGCAACAAATGCCAAAATTTTCAAATTGATATATCTTGGAAACTATTCCACCTATAGATACGGGATTTGTTTTATTAATTTTCTCAGGCAAAGAGCAACATTCTTCAGGGTAGGAAAGGAGGGACCGTATAAAAATTAAATTTCGTATTTTAATATGTATACAACCCCCAGTGAAAAAAAATGCCAAATCTGAAAGCTACTCTTAATTTCACGAACTTTTCTAATTGGAAGTATGTTTCGATTAGTTACCGTTTAAAAAAAAATCGCCGTAACATCTATTTTGAATCACCCGGTATAGCACTTTAGTGCGTATTTAAAATCTAAAAGTGTTTCAGATTTTCTTAGTTTTTTTTTTTTTTTTTTTTAAATCAACTAAATTTTGTTCAATTCAACTAAACACTTTTTCCGTGTACTAATCAACCCATCTCTGGAATATTTTTTTAAGCCGATATGTCTTGATTGTAACCGCAGCAACTCACTCTTTGTTCAACACCAGGGCCGTTCCATGCGTTTATGCACTGCACAGAGCAGCAAGCATAATAGAGAGTACTAAGCAAAAACATACACATTGAAAAAAATGTTTTGTTGATTCAACGAATTTTTGTATAGTTTAGTATAGTTTTGTATAGTTCAAAGGAAATTTTTGTTGAATTAACAATTTTTTTTTTTTTTTTCACGAAAAATGTTGTTAATTTAACAAAAATTTTGTTAAAACCAACAAAATTATTCTGGTCAAATAGCGCCAACCACATTTTTATTGAATCAGCAAAATTTTGTTCATTTCAACAAAGCGTCTAAAACCTCAAATGAATGAATTTAAATAAAAGCACCATAAGTCGATTTTTTTTTTTTTTATGATTACAATACCTTCTTTCCGTGAGACATGTTTGGAAAGTAAAAATTAACAAACTGCGGCGCATAATTAAAAAAAAAAGCCCCGGTCAGTAATGAAAAGAAAAAAATCACAATAAAAAAATATTTTAGTGTGTTATTGACTTAACCTGTTCGATTTCATCGTTGCAAGGATATGACGACAGAGAGTCTTCCTTCAGTAACCCACGATGCGAAGAAGCGATGTATTGTGAAACTACCAAAATTTAGAACCCCTTTTGCGTAAGGCATTTTAAGAAACTTCCTGTTATCGGAAAAGTTCTCCCCCACCCCCTTCCCCATTTTGAATGGCTTCCAAAAAATCTAGTATAAATATTGTAAGTGAATGAGCTGCATTCTATTAGTTGTATTATTATTTTATATTCTAGAAACAGCTGTATAGTATTCAAGAAATAGTTGTAAGAAAGAAAGTTGAAAGAGTTTGTAACTCTTTGTTTGTGCAATAAATCATAAAATTTTGATAAATGAAAAATTTCTGATTTTTTATTATTATTTGAAGCGAAAAAAAAAAAGTATTTCGCAAGGATTTAATTTTCGTGATTACGACAGGCTTGCGAAAATCAGGAAAATTAAAGCCTCGCGAAAATAAGTACTTATACAGTATATAGGACATCTAAATGCAAATACGCCTACGAAAAAATGATTCTTTTACTCAGACAGAGAGAAATTATTTTTCATCGTTTTCGTTAGAGTGATGCCATCTATCGAGTTGTAAGAAAAGCCGAAGCCGTCTCAAAGAAAGATAATGTACGCAGATCAACCTCCTTGAAGAGCGTTGTTGTTACTGCTGTTGTGTGTAGTGTATTTAGTAAGGCAATCCAGCACGAAGGGTATCTGCCTAAGATGGAGAGTGCCTTGGTCAGAGGACCGTTAAAGATTTATTTCGGAGAGATAAAATCGCCTTCTTCATGGTCTTGGTGCACAAAATAAAACAAATGCTAAATGCACAAGGGATTTGAAATAATTCAGGATGATCTGATATAAGCTGCACTGCACTACACACTGGAAAAAAAAATTAAAAAACGGTACCGTCTATGGAATTTTCAGAAAAAAACTCTTAAGTTGGAATTTTGCAGAAAAATTTTTCGGATAATGACACATTCCACAAAATTTACGATTTTTTAAATTTTTGTTAAAAGTTGCGGTACTGACTCAGGTTTATCGGAAACTTCAATACGTAGTACAATTTGCAGAAAGACATTTTTTAAGGCTTGAAGCTCTTGATATAATTAGTTTATTGGTATTTATGTACCAAAGTCACACTTTTTTTTTTTTTTTTTTTTTTTTTTTTTTTGAGAAACCGCTAAAGATGAAATGCCACGTTAACGCGAAATGTGCGCTTGGACTCTTACGTACACAATTCTTTATTTTTTGACAATTTATCGGATAGCATGAAATTCAGTGAACATGAAGCATTTGCGACAGGTAATAACAGGACTTTGAACAGCTTTAAAAACAAACCAATGATGTTAAACACTCAAGAAAATTAATAATGCATCTTCACCCTGTGCACTATGGACTGGCATTAAAAGTAAAGCTGTATGTCTCGTGCAACTTTCAGAAAATTCATAATCACAAAAACGGCCTTCAAATGAGGATTTACCCGTTTTTGGAAATAACGCCAAATTCCGTATGTTTAGCTTTTTTTTTTGTCAATTTCGAAACTTTTATAGGTTCATTCGCAATGTCAATTCACAGTGCAACTTGTAAAGGTACATTCTAAAAATTTCCGAGTCTCTAGCTTAATTAAATTTTTTTGAAAGCTGTCCAAAAGTTGCATGATTTTCAAGTGAAACAACCTTAACGAGAATCGACTATAATACTTAACTTAGTACTCTGCTTATGGAATGATATACAAGCATCAGCTCCATAGATAAGATTTGAAATCAGAGGCGGGCATAAGCGTGCACGATGTGGGCGACCGCCCACTAGAGATGAGACGGGCTCAGTCCGAGCCCGAAACCCGAGCCCGGGCCCGACTCGGGCTCGAGCTCTAATTCACGATTGCGTTCGGGCTCGGGAAAAATTTCTCCTTTGTTGAACATACTTCTTGAAACAGATTTTAAAAAGTGATTCGTGGTATAAATAGACGTACTTATTTAATAAAATAGCGGCACGGGGGACTAGAAGGTGTGTGAAGCTCCAAAATATATTGTATCCTATTAACGAAGTAGTTAATTTTATTTGTCTTTAGCTGAAATTGCGGGCTCGGGCTTCAAAAAATGAGCCCGAACTCATCTCTACCGCCCACGGCCCAGTGGCTGATCCACGAGGGGGGGGGCTCTGGGGGCTCGAGCCCCCCCCCCCAGAGCTAGAAATACACTATGGATTAAAGAAGTTTTTAAAAAAATTGTAAATTTTCACATGAACTGAAATTTAAAAAAGTAGCACTGTATACAGTGGCAGATCCACGGGGGGCTCTGGGGGCTCGAGCCCCCCCAGAGCTAGAAATACACTATGGATTAAGGAAGTTTTTAAAAAAATTGTAAATTCTCACATGAACTGAAATTTAAAAAAGTAGCACTGTATACAGTGGCAGATCCACGGGGGGCTCTGGGGGCTCGAGCCCCCCCCCCAGAGCTAGAAATACACTATGGATTAAGGAAGTTTTTAAAAAAATTGTAAATTTTCACATGAACTGAAATTTTAAAAAGTAGCACTGTATATACAGTTGACTCTCTGTTTAACGACGATCTCTTTCTAAAGACGATATTTCAAAGTCCCAGCAACTCCAACGTACAAAAATTTCTATTCAAAGACGAGGTCGTTTCTGCTTAACAACGATTTTTTTTTTTTCATCTTACGCTACAGGAACAAGGGGAAAATGTTTTAAGAGTGGGGGAAAAAAGTGTCAGGGAATGTCAAAAGTGCAATTCGCAAGACAATCTCAACTACCTGAGTGTATTCTCAAAGGTATTTTAGAAGCAAAGATAAAATTCTTGAAGCAGCGCAAAAATTTAGTTCGGGATCCAAATCCAAACGGCCGAAAAGTCAATGTGGCCGATTGGAAGAGTTTACTTAGGCACTTCTGCATGCAAATGGTTGCATGAAGCAAGAGCATCCAACATTCTAATTTCTGGGCCCCACCATGGCCGAGTGGATAAGACACTCGACACGATAGATGGTTGAAGTGGGAAGGTCCCGCGTTTGGGCCTATCGCGCGGCTCTCGATCTATCTGGAGTTTTTCCAGATGGTTTTCTCCAGATTTAACGTGAATACGCGTCAGAACCTCTGAAAAAATCCTCCGACCAAGGCAACCGTTCCAGAATTCAGATACCTCTAGTATAGGCTTGCCACATAACATCACATAACACGTAACTCCAATTTCTGAAGGCCCGATGGCTGAGCGCATAGCGCTCGCAACTGGGAGAATAAAAGTGCCTGGTTCAAACTCAGGTCGCGTCCGTCAATCTTGCCGTTTGGAGTCTTATGCAGTTTCCTCCCAAACTTCTCATAAATACGGATTAAGGCCCTTTAGAAACCCCCCCCCCTCCGTAGGGCACCCCGTACTCGGACAAGATCCCTCATGTAGATAATTGTTCGTTTTACCAAAATAAAATAAAATCAAGCAATTACTTCAGTGCTGTTATTCTGGCAGAAAAATTTGGAATGCAAAATTTTTAGGCTTCGGCTGGTTAGCTATAGAAAAATTCATAAAATGGAAGCTGACGCATTTCACATTTCAGGAAATCTGGAAGAAAGAACAACCGGAAGGGGAAAAATGAAACAACTGACTCATTTTGATTTTCTTGAAATTGTATTGCTTATTTTTATTACCCTTTTTTAAGGTAACTTAAAATAACTTTTGTGGATAATAAAATAATATAATAATATTAAAAGTAAAAATTTCAACACGCCAATATATCAAGAAAAATATTCACAGTCCTAAGAATGTAAAGTGTAAAGGGTTGGTGCTGGTGCTGTAGGATTCCGGCCAATTATCTGCACATGGAATCTAAATCAATGGGTGGGGTGCACTCCGTGGGGGTCTTTCTATGGGGTCCTAACCCTTATTTACTCTAAGTTTCGGAGGAGAGCACGGAAAACTCCGAACAGTTAGGTTGGCGGACGCGAACTGGTTTTAAACCAGGCACCTTCCAAAGTGTAAAGGGAAATGTTTTTCTATTACAAATTCTGTTTATAGAAGATCTCTATTTAAGGACGATTTTTCACATTTTCGCGGTTCCTTGAAAGTCGTTAAACAGAGAGCCAACTATATATATATATATATACATATACCAAGAATATTTACACCAATACTTATTGAATCCTTGTGGACTAAACATAATTTCTCTATTTACAAAAATGATAGAGCTTTTATTTTTAAACAGAAGGAGGGGCAAATTTTATTGACTCGCTATCACCAAAGTGGCTGGAGCACAGTTTCCAGTTTTATTTGTACAGTGGAACCTGTCTAACGGGACTACCCTTGGGAAGAACAAAACTGGTCACCTTATAAAGACGGTCACCTTACAAAGGTGGTAAAGTGTGATGTTTGTAAAGCGAAATTGCATTAAAGTTGTCACTATAGACAGACAATCTCTTTACCAAGGTGGTCACTTTAGCAGGTTCCACCGTATTTGAATGGACGACGGCACACTGATACGGGGAAAAAAATCTTGCCGTTGCTGTCTTCATTTTATAGGGGATGGAGTTTGCGGTTTAGTGCAGAAATCTTTTATCGGTAAACCCCGAATTGCCATTAAAAAATCGTAAAATTCGTGACGAGACTCCCTCTTACCCACTGCAGTCACGTTAGCCGCAGCGACAATCAGCATCGGCCTTAAGTGATGCTGAAGCATAGACGAACAATCCAACCCTCCGCAATTTGTACAGCTTTCATTCTTTCAATTGCTCTTATAAGTTGTCCACACCACCCAGACGTATGGGTGCAAATCCTCATTATAAAAGTAAAACATATTCTAAGATATCAGACAAAGCGAGTACCTGGCAATGTATAGGTGATCTGGTTTTAAAAAAGAAAGCTCAAATTGTAAATAGCAGGTAATAGTGATGATAGTTGTAAATAGCAATTGAGGTTGGTTTACCACAGTCCTCACAGGAAAGGATGGGAATTACTTAATCTGTAAAACTTAATGCCATCCTAAAATGCGAAAATGTATGCTGTGAACACTGTATATTGCACGGGGGCTATGAAATGGGTTCAATAATGCGTTCAGCAATTATACTCTGTACACACTAAAATATTAATGGGTAGGGCCCGCGAACAACAACATGAATAAAGGTCGTTGCTGATTAGCCACGTCTTTTCGTCACTACAGGGGTTAAGGCGACATTTTTCTGGCGAAATTAACGACTTTTAATGACCAGTCGAGATCAACCAACAAGAGATTAATGTGTTAAACTGAAAACCCCGTCCCCTCACACAATGGAGAGAGCAACGGAACATTTTTTCCCCGTATCAGTCCCGTCGTCCATTGAAACGCATAAAACACATGGCTTATGAGCATCGGCCTTAACTTGATCGATATAGGGCACACGATAGCTCTGGCCCCCCTTCCCAGTTTTCTTTCGACGGCTGTTGTAGCAGACAACATACTTATTTAGTTGTGTTATACCATGTCTAATTATACATTGGGAGAAAAAATATTGGGAAATCAATGTATCATTCTAATGAAAAACGGAGCCCCCCCCCCTAGATGGTTTCTCTGGATCCGCCCCTGCCACGGCCTCGCGCTTTCAGGGGCCTCGCATCACAGTTTTCGTGAAGGAATCTTGGCATGGTCTCGAACCTAAACATTTTATCTAAGGGCTAGAACTTAGAATCGGAAAACTAGTCATTTGAAATCCGATTTCACAATTTCACAATAGCAATATGTGAATGTTCCTTAGCACAGCGTTTCTCAACCTGTGGGGCGCGACCCCAAGCGGGCGCAGAGCGTTTGCAGGCGGGCGCGAGAAAAATCATACAGCAATTAGTGATGCATGCTTTTTAAAAATCATCTTATTTATTCTCATTTTTACTCAAATATATTTATTTTCGCTTAAAAGGTTCATTCGAACTTTACTGATAACATTATTTTGTAGAAAATTCGACTAAATGCTCATTGTTAAAGATTAAAACACTGAATATGTGCTGAAAAATGTGAAGGGGGCTGCCCCACCTTAAGTTAGCCTTTGTTGGGGGGTGCGACGTTAAAAGGTTGAGAACCGCTGCCTTAGCACATTAAAAAAAAATCATGTTGGTCGTCCCTCCACTCGCATATATTTTCTGGTTACGAGCTCTTATTTTGGACATAACTACCGTATGCATAAGGGTGTAGTTCGAAGAAATGAAACCTGACTCACGGTCGTAGTACACAAATTAAAATGAAGTTGGGACTCAAAAAAAAAAAAAAAAAAAACAGAATGCGTATAACAGAAGCTGCATTACACACTATAATAAATGAAAAAAACACTGCCTTTTATGAATCTAACTATTCTGAAAAAAAGTAATGGCTGCAGCCGCCGCTGTCAAGAGCTTGTTGAGCTATCTTCTCCTAAACCGTGGGGATTTGAATTTCGAGAAACACGTCCACGGATTCGGAAAATTCCGAGGAACCTGATAAGCTGACTTAAATTTCGAAAATAGAATTATTTTTGAAGATATTAATAAAAAAATCTGAAAAAATAAAACATAATGGTTGCCAGATTTCGCATAAAATCATTCATTCCTTTGCAACAAAGCAATTCCAAGTATGTAGAATCGCGTGAAATTCTCAAACATGAACTAGAATTAATTACACCCATTTTACGCCAAATTAAAAAGTATATGAAAGAAATATCTCAAAGTGCGTTACACAAAGTTGACAATTTTCAAATAGTAAGTTCGCTTAGACAATAGGAGTTTAGAATGAGCGACTATTCATTTTTCCAAAACAGGATAACTAATTTTAGCTGATTTTAAAAGCGCCATCTTGGCGTTAGGAATCATCAGGCAAAATGGTATCTCTTCGAGCAGGGTTAATCTAAACTTAGAGTTCTAGAATGTTAGAACCCAGTATCTTGAAAATGAAAAATAATTAAAATGCAGATATTATTTTAAAGCCGCTTCTGTCCAGCTGGAGTATTTGCTACCAGTAGAAATATTTGGTGGTGTTAACTATGCCATTATAGCAGTTATAGTACACTTTGGATATTTGCCAGCGCGGCGAGATGATATAATTCGTGGTGCTAAATACGCCAATCTGCAAAGGATTATGCATATGAAAATATGGATAACGGTTTTCCCAGAACCTTACATGAGCAGTAATTATAGGTTGTGAGCATGTGTAAATCGCCAAATAATGAAAAATCGCCATGGGGTGGCAAATACGCAAGGTGTCCAATAGCTTTTACAAAATTAAAAATACAGCTGAAACAGTTGTTCTGATTTTATTATGCTTTAGCTCCTAATTAATATAACTTTTGAGTGGCAACATTAAATATCATTGTGTTCCTGAGGAGTGCAAATAATTTTTCCAGCGATTATACGCGGAGTCCGCACTCCAGGTGGAGTATAGCTCAGGACCCAGTACAACACGGATTCCTATAACAAAATATCTACCGTGTTATGGGGGGGGGGGTCTACTGTAGTGTGAAGTTTAAATTTTTATGTACCAATGAACATGCAAGAACCAAACAATGTGTAGCTCAGTAAAATTCTATCTGATCCAATCTTTGGGTTTTGTCTGTTGAAATTCAGTCTTTTTTACGAATAAGCCTTATTAGGGGCTGAACGCCTCATTCGAAGAGCGAGCGTAGTGAGTCTAGGGGCCTTGGCCCCTAGTCATTTAGAAAAAAATCTTAATCATGGAATTGCACAGCAAAATTTCTCGAAAGTGGCACATTTTGCAAAATGTTCGATTTTTAGTAGTACTTTACTTTAGCAATCGCAATCTGACATTCAATGAAAGTAGTGCATTTTTACCTAAAAAATGATCACTTACATTATTGCTTTACTGTGAAACATAGCAGTAAATAGTAGTGACGTCCGAACAGAAATTAATTTCAAGCATGTCGCTATTGGCAAGTTGCTGTAGTGCTATGTAGAAGATTTATGGATGAGTGAACGAGGTTACTTTTTAACAACGTTTATTTAAAAAAATACTATGCAAAAATAATATCACAATCAGTCAAAATTTTTTTTTCATGTAAATATGTTCTCAAATGTAACAATTTAGGATCAGTTTATTCTTGTTTAATCATCACATCCCTGTGTGAAATCATTAGAGGTTTCAAAAAACGCTGCTCATAGTCTGTTTCTAAGCTCATTCATTGCCCGGATTTTTAACAATTTTGTACCTGTCTGAACAGTTATAGCTAAGCCTTCGGTATTTTCTTTTTCTTCTTTTTTTTTTAATTACAAAAATTATAACTTTAAAATAAAAATAGATATTTCCCTCAGAATGAATAAGTGTAAGCAATGTTTTCTATGTTGAAATATATGTTGACCATATAAAAAAAAATTGATAAAACCTTTAAAAGTATAAAAATGCAGAGCAAAAAACATTGTTTATCTTAAAGTTAATAATTATTCAAAAAATATTTTGAATTGTTGGTCATATTTGCGGCCGCGATTTCGTACCTAATAAATCAAGCTACAATAAAAGCTAGATATTTCAAGAGAAATTTTATAGATTATTTATCATATTTTATATTAACGATAACCTCAAGGTGTGATTTTGAGCATCCTGAAGTAGAGATATTTATATTACCCTCTACTTAAGTGGTCAAATTTGCAAAATTACGAACGACATACATTTCAGTCATGGGTGTTCATGCGCCTATGATTTCAGTATAATTTTAGAAAAAGCATTCTGCTACATCAAAGCAAATAGTACTATAAACTTAATTTCACTTTGTCAAATTGTGTGGACCAAACTGTGTTGACAGTGTGGACCCAGCGCCGACCCAAGGGGGTTGCGAATGTAGGCGATCGCCTAAGGCCCCACTCCCGGGCCATTTTTTTTGCTATCACATTAGACCGAGCTTGGTAAATGGTTGCGATATATCCCTAAAAAAGCCGAGAAATAAAACTAATATGTACAGCTGCGGGAAAAAAAGGACCCACTTGTACTTTATTCAGCCGTCGTTCGTCGTAGAGCAAAGTTATAGATACCAATCGTTTACGATTGACGTACACTTTAATTTGCTATACATAAAAATTGCATAAGGGGCCGTATACTTGGACGACATCCATCATTATCGTTGGAAAGACTTTAGAAAAGCATCAAGAGAACATCCGAAAGGTGCTGCAGAAATTCAAGGAGGCGAACTTGAAACTGAGTCCATCTAAGTGTAACTTGTTTTGTCGGGAAGTAGGTTATCTCGATATCTATTTGCATCAGTGTTTTTTTATATTTATATATAATGCCAAGTACATAGCTTACTTATTAATAAATAAAAATAGTATATTATGAAAGAGCTCAGTAAAAGTCTTGTTGCTTGAACATAAGAAGACACGTCACAACTTTCTTGAACTTATTTATTGGACGACACAAAACATCACATCGCATGCAGAACAATTGAACATTCAAAATACTATCGCCAACTCAAGGCGAACTAACTTCAAAAACTCAGCTTTAATTAAAATATATTTCATAAAGGCAAAATAATTCCACAAAATCAACAAATAATTAGGCATGAATCAAATTGCCGCCAACATTACCGGGCGAACTGAACACACGAGCTGAAGGCGAAACTCCACCTCCAATTTAAATCACTTTAGTCAGCAACACCTGAATTCACTTCCTATCCAAAAATAGAAAATAAGTGCTACCTAACCAGCCACTGCTTAGTGCTGGCATCTGTACTCTAAGTACATAACAACCGAATGCAGTCCAACAGGATTGTGCAGGAACATACTCCCACCCATCAAGAAGTCATTCTTGATGAGAAGGTATTAAACAAAGTTTAACAATTGGCCTTTTAAATAAACCCTTAGCAGTTTTTATTGTTACCACCCGTACCATACCATCTTTACCAGGATGCGTAGCTACAACTCTACCCAGCGGCCAAACAGAAGGCGGTACATTTTCCTCCTTTAATATAACTAAATCATTTAACTTAATATTTTCCCCAGAAACCTTCCATTTTTTCCTATTTTGGAGTGAACTTAAATAGTCTATCCTCCATCTCTTCCAAAAATTTAATTTTAATTTTTGTATAATATCCCAACGCGATCTAACAGACAGGTTATCTTCAATAGGTTCAGCTGGAGAAGTAATAACATCACCTATCAAAAAGTGTGATGGAGTTAATACATTTAAATCACTGGGATCATTTTCACTACCCACCATAGTAAGTGGTCTGGAGTTCAATAAAGCTTCTATCTGAGTCAAAAGAGTACACAACTCCTCAAATGTTAAGTTGGTATTTCCAATTACGCGCTTAAGATGAAACTTTGCAGAGCGCACTGCTGCCTCCCACAACCCACCAAAGTGAGGACTCAATGGGGGAATCATGTGCCATTCAATATTTACTTGCGATAAATAATAACTAATTTTATCGTTTTCATTGATGGTGGAAACAAATTTAAATAGATCTGATAGTTTCCTTTTGGCACCTACAAATGTTGTCCCATTATCCGAATAAATTGAACTTGGAGCTCCTCTACGTGAGCAAAATCTCTTAAGTGCAGCTATGAATGCCTCAGAGGAAAGGTCACTCACTAGCTCTAAATGAAGCGCTTTTGTCGCAAAGCAAACAAAAAAAGCGATATAACCTTTAGTAGTTTTAGCTCCTCGGCCACGATGTCTTAAAATACCAACTGGCCCTGCATAATCAATGCCACATATAGAAAAAGGCCTATTAGGAGCAACTCTATCAACAGGAAGCTCTCCCATCAGCTGCTGTGCAGTGGTTGCTCTATATCTACAACATTTTATACATTTATGTATACAACTCTTAATAAGTTTTTTAAGACCAATTATCCAATAACTCTGACGAATAATGCCTAACAATAAATTCAAATCAGCATGTAAATACACAACATGAAAATAATTTACAATTAAAACACTTATTTTATGCTGAGCTGGCAAAATCAATGGATGTTTAGCATTATATGAGAGAGGTGAGTTATACAGTCTACCTCCCACTCTCAGTAAGCCGTCCTTATCAATAAATGGACAAAGACCTAATAAAGGACTTTTTCTTGAAACTGCTTTACAAGATTTCACACAACTCATTTCATCTGAAAAATATAAATTCTGTACATAAGAAACCGGACCATCTGTACATGAGAAACTTTCCGGAAGAGGAGTATCCCAATCTAATTTCAATAACCACAATTGTTGGTAAAAAATCTTAACGCATACTGTAGAAGGTGATAGGAAACCCAACGGATCAAACAATTTTGCTGATTGAGATAAAAATGTTCTTTTAGTGATCTCCTCGCTAAATTTCAAATTAACATTAAATATAAAACAGTCAGTTGTAGAATCCCAGTTTAATCCCAGAGCCTTAGAGCACTCGTCAGGATGAATTTCTAAAGCTGGTAAATCAAATGGACTGAGAGACAAATGTTCCAGTACCTCAGAGGAATTGGATCGCCATTTCCTTAAATGAAAACCTCGGAATTCCAATCTATCAGAAAGCTTTCTTATTAATCCAATTGCCTCTTCACTAGAATCCGCTCCAGCCATCAAATCGTCAATGTAAAAGCACTCTTTTATTATAGAAGAAACTGCAGGATCCCCCTCCTCCAAGTCCTTTCCAACTTGAAATAAACAACGTGTTGCTAAATATGGAGCAGCAGATGTACCATATGTAACTGTTTTCAATTTATATTCTTTAATATCAGAGTCCCTTGACCTCCTCCAAACTATTCTTTGAAAATCCTGATCTTCTGAATCAATTAATATTTGCCTATACATCTGTTGGATATCCGCAGAAAAGGCAATTCGATGTAGTCTAAATCGAGTAAGGATGAAAAACAAATCTGGTTGCAAAATCTGACCTACGGCTAAAATAGAATTCAAGGAGTTCCCATCCGGAGGCTTGCAAGATCCATCAAATAAAACTCAATTTTGTAGAAATAGAATCACTCTTGATAACTGAATGATGCGGCAGATAGTAAATTTTATTCTTGGTAAATTCTAAATTTTCACCAAGAGGTGTCATATGTCCAAGTTCCTCATATTGATTCATGAATAGCCCATAATCCCTCTCAAATTCCTTGTTATACAGAAATTTTCTTTCCATTGCATATAATCTCGCAATTGCCATTCCTTTAGTATTCCCCAACAGATTTACATCCCTATAAATTGGTAACTTCACTACAAATCTACCGTCTTCATTTACTTTATATGTTGACTGGAAATGTTGTTCACAAAATTCTTCCTCTTCAGATAAATGCTGTTTTTTAACATTTATTTCCTCTGTCAGCCAAAATTTTTTAAGAATTACGTCGATGCTACTTTCATTTTCATAATTACTTATAAAATGAGAGTGTGCAAAACGCGATGAATTGAAATCAGTCTGAACTCGTCCAGCTACCACCCAACCAAACATTGTATTCTGAGCAATCGGCTGATTTTCCTCTCCCACAATTTTTCCATGTCGTATAATATGAAAGAAAGTGTCGGAACCCAAAATGATATCACATTCCCTTGACTGCATAAAGTTTTTATCGGCTAAATTGATACCTTTAAGATGATCAAGATTCCTTACATCCAATGACTCAGTAGGAAGATAAGATGTAACTTTGTTTAGTATATAGGCATGAAAACTTAAAAACTCATCCGAAAACCTTGAACCAACTTTCAAAGTCGCTGAACCTCTTGTCTGCCCAGCCTCCACTCCTCCAATACCTTTGAGAACAATGCGATCGTTTTTTCTTTTTAAATTCAAAATAGTCATAGCATTTTCACTTATGAAGGAACATTCTGATCCCGAATCCAGGAGTGCTCTAAAGGGAAATGCGTCACCCACAGAATTATAAATTAAAATTTCAGCTGTAGGTAAAAAAGAAATATACTTAGAATTGTCACAAGATGCACTCGCAATAACCTTTGTTTCATTAGATATTAATTTAGAGCCACTATCCTCGTCATTGAAACTCCTTTCGTTCGAAACTGGGGTTGCCCTCCCCTGAATTTTCGCAGTACACGTAGTACCTTTATTTCCTTCATGTATAAGTGTATTATGACTCCCTTGGCATTTTAAACACTTCAAATGGGTATATGGACATTCCCTCAACTTGTGAGAATTTAAACACAAGAAACATAAGTTATTCTGTTTAACAAAACTCTTTCGGGCATAGGCATCCATACCCTTAAATTTTCCACATTTATATAATGGATGCGTTCCCTGGCATTTCATACACCTTCGAGTGGATTTTTCAGCATTGCTTCCTGATTCAATATAATTGACATTTTTAGGCCTGACATCGTCATTATTAGCAATTAATTCCAAGGAAGAGCACCTCACATTTAAAAATTAAAAAAATTGCTTTAAAGTAGGGAAATCAATCTCTGCACTTTTTATAGACCATTGTTTTCTTGTCTCGACGTCAAGCTTTCGCAACAATAAATAAATTAACCATGGATCTCTATCAGTAGCTTCCTCACAAGTAGCTTTCAACCCTCGAATGACTTCATCACTTGTATTCAACAAATTTCTTAAGTTTACACTGTTCGGGTGACTAATTGACTTTTGATCTATAAATACTTTAATTAACGACTGTACAATTTGCTTCTTCTTATCATACCGATCCAATAATTTCCCCCATGCTTCTTCATATGAATCATTAGACAGTGGAATATGCTTAATTAATAAGGCAGGTTCATCCGACAATAACCCTTTAAGATACTGAAATTTTTGAATCTTGGATAACGATGTTTGAGCATGAACAGTTGCTATAAACATATCCTTAAAGTTATTCCAGTCCATAAATTTACCGGAAAAAATTGGTATGTTCAATTTTGGAAGCCTAACATTTTGGTTCTGACTTTCAGTACGAACGGATTGAACAACACTCTGCGTTTCATTCGTCACTAATTGCTCTGTAGTAATCAACGCATCTAACTTATTTTGAAATTCAGATTTCAGGAAAAAATATCTTTCCTCAACTTCCGCAATTTCAGAATCCTTTTCACTAACTAAATTATCCAGCCGTTCAAATTCTTTAAAAACTTCATCTAATCTATGCAACCGAGTATTAATTTCGTTTTTACCATTTATCCTATCGAAATTATTTTCCAATCTTGTAAGACAGGCTTTAAGACGACCCCTTTCCATTTTTACTTTTGCAAGTTCTTCTGCCGTTGCAGATCAAATAAAATATAATACGTTTAAAAAATACAATCCCAATAAAAATTAAAGCACTTATCTTCCACAAATCCAAATCTCGCCGGTGCCTCCAATTTCTTATGTGGCTTGAACATAAGAAGACACGTCACAACTTTCTTGAACTTATTTATTGGACGACACAAAACATCACATCGCATGCAGAACAATTGAACATTCAAAATACTATCGCCAACTCAAGGCGAACTAACTTCAAAAACTCAGCTTTAATTAAAATATATTTCATAAAGGCAAAATAATTCCACAAAAGCAACAAATAATTAGGCATGAATCAAATTGCCGCCAACATTACCGGGCGAACTGAACACACGAGCTGAAGGCGAAACTCCACCTCCAATTTAAATCACTTTAGTCAGCAACACCTGAATTCACTTCCTATCCAAAAATAGAAAATAAGTGCTACCTAACCAGCCACTGCTTAGTGCTGGCATCTGTACTCTAAGTACATAACAACCGAATGCAGTCCAACAGGATTGTGCAGGAACAAGTCTGATGATTTTAAATAAGTTTAATTTGCTTAAATATGCAATAATTTCAAGCATATCTTCCCCTTAAAAGTGTTTATTTTTTTAATAAATATATATTTTTAAAAAATGCTAATTTTCCTTAAATCGTTATTTTTCTTTGGGGGGGGGGATATATACACTATGCAGTTTACTATAGACGATATACTCAAAAAGGGAAAGTAAGTTAGTTAAATATTTATCAGATTTGATGTTTCCTAGTGATTCTGTAAAAGCCTTAGAGGACTAAGCAAGAAAATTCTGAAAGAGACAAAAACTATAAAATCAAGTACTCCTTTTCATGCAAACGCCCTAAAAATACATCGCTTTCCTTTAAAAGCGATCCGAGTATAGAAATGTATAGCCAAAAAAGCAACGGTACAGGGGCCTGCGAAAGTTTTAAATTGCGCCGCCTCATTTGGCTACTTATCGCTAATCCATTTCCCCTCCTAAAGAACGGACCCTCGCCAAGCTTCCTCAACCGGTTTCGCCTGTACGTTTTTTCCCCTGCATAACACATTGATACCTGGACTGCCTCCGCTCGCGTTTTACATTACGCCTACGGAAGTTTCCGATCTTTTCCAGTGGATAATCTTTGTCCGGACCGATCCCGAAATGGCGTCCGCAGTCAAGAACTGGAGTCGTCCTAAGAATGTCCATGAGCTGCGAAGTTTTCTCGGACTATGTACCTACTAGAAGCGGATTCAGGGGAGGGGATAGGGGGCTTCTGCCCCCCCCCCCCTCTAAGAGATTCCTAAAGGGTAACATTCTGCTTCATTATGCATTTTGAGTAAGTAAAGTAATCTTTTTTAGTCACTTAGTCCCTCCCAAAACTTTTTACATTGGTTTAGCCTAAAATTTTGCTTTATTGTTCATTTTGTTTGGGTGAAAGAAGCTTTTTTCAAAATTTGGCATCCCCCAAAACAGACTTTCTGGATCCGCCACTGGTACCTACTATCGAAAATTCATGAAGGGTTTTTCTCAGATTGCAAGGCCACTTCACAAGTTGACCGAGACTGGACACAAATTTCTGTGGACTGCAGAATGTGAGGATGCGTTCAACGAACTCAAGGCGCCCCTAACATCTTTGCCGATCCTATCGTATCCTCACCCTGACAAGCCATTTATCCTGGACACAGACGCAAGTAAGGAGAGTATCAGAGCGGTTTTGTCCCAGGAGGTAGATGGAGAAGAACACGTCATTGCCTACTGGAGCAAATGCTTTCGAAGGCAGAATGTAACTATTGCGTTACGAGAAAGGAACTCCGTGCTATCGTTAAGGCCGTGGAGCATTTCTATCATTACCTGTGCGGCCGGAAGTTCCTGCTCCGCACGGACCATGCCTCTTTACCCTGACTTCTAAATTTCAAGATTCCGGAGGGTCAGATAGCCAGGTGGTTACAGAGATTAGAAGAATACGACATAGAAATACGTCATCGGAAAGGAGCATCTCATGGAAACGCAGATGCTTTATCGAAAAGACCGTGCATAGAAGTTGTCGCTGTTGCTCCAGAGCAGAGAAAAATTATCATTTGAAACATCCCGTTGTCCGCCAAATTATATCATCGGCACCATCCCAAGATCCCTGGAGTGACGAACAAGTCCGTGCGGACCAGTTAGCTGATAGCGACATCAAACTTATTGTGGAATTTATGGAAAAATCGAGCTGTAAGCCCAGTTGGCACAAAATATCGTCATCTAGTCCAGCAACGACACAATACTGGGCTTTCTGCAATGCCGTAAGAGGGGGGGGCTAGGGTGGGCTAAGCCCACCCTAGCCCCCCTCTAGCCCACCCATTTTTCTAGGGTGGGCTTTTAACCTTTCTCCGATAAGTGGTAAAATTAACCAGTTACACCAAAAGATTCATTAGCGCGAAAAGCTGAAAAAAATATAATTGCAAAAATCATATTGTAAAGTTCGAACTAGATCAATTATCACTTGTAAGCAATAAATTTTTCGCACCGCAGAAAAAGAGGGAGATACTCCCGACAAAAGGTAATTGGGGACCGTGGATAATACTGCGGTTTCACACCCCATCTATTGTTCGGAAGAGAACAGCCCATGTGTCGCCCGGCGTAAGACGCGGACAAATATCCCCATTCAAATACATTGTAATCGCGGCAATCGCTGGGTGTGGACAATGTCCTTTATCGGGCCAGTCTTTTTACATTTTTTTTCATTTGCTGACCAGGGACTGGGTGAGAGAAGATAAGTGAACGGACTTTCATTGGAATGATGGAAGAGAGCGGTGAGGTATGAAGTGAAAGAGATGCAGTCATCTACATTTACATCACTTTTCTAGAAGACTGGCTAAAGACGCGGGACTAATAATAGGAGGGTTGTTCGGAATTCCGCTAGGAGGTTTTGGGTGTGAAAATCATCTGTGCGGTCATATTTTCATTTCGTATACTACCAACATTTTGGAGTTTCTTCTTTCTGCTGGTGAAGATCTTTCGATTTCGGCACTAGCTAGAAAATGGCAGTGGCAGATCCAGATTTTTTTTTCTTTTTTTTTCTGAGGGGGAGGGGCTAATTTCTAAGATAAAACTTATTTGACCTAAACAGTATGTACACTAAAGAAAAATGTAACATTAATACAATGTAAGTTGCTTTGGGAAGGGCTAATGGCAAATTTTAGCTTATATGACATAAGAAAATGTACAAGCAAATGTTACTCTTCGGCAACAATTTTTTTTTTTTTTTGGGGGGGGGGGAGAGAGATGAAGCACCCCAGCCTCTCCCCTGGATCCGGCACTGAAAACTGGCTATTCAGAATTTTTGGTGGTTTTTGGATACTAGGATTAGTTTCGCAGGAAAAGTAATATGTGCAGGACTGGGACTAAATAATGCATTTAAATTGTATACGAGTTATACTGTTTTGATCTTGACCATATTAATGTTAAAAATTGAAGGGGTAAAATTCAAGGCATAGAAACATACTACTGATGCTTTTGCCAGGGTGCCACCAACCAAATTGAACATTTTCTGTCGAGAATTCGCAGCCGGCGTCTAGATGTGTATTGCTGCTGACAGAAAACAATTTTATCATATAGGATAAATGAAGTGACTAGGCCACTGGGCAGGCCCGTAGCCTGATGATTCAACAAAGAGGATAGTGACCCTAAGGCTAGGACGGCTATGCATTCTCAACTGTTTCTCCCCCCTCCTTAGATGTCTTTGTTATGAAAGAATGTTTTTGACTACTTTATTTTATTGTTTATATTTGCGTGTATTAATAAAATTTCAGCGGTGGTTAAGAGTCCTGAACATGCTCAATTTTTTGAATAACATTTTGGTTAACTTAATTTTTCGTTATGAAATTATTGTGATATCTTAACTATTGTTAGTGATTCGGATGCGTTGTAATACTTTCCAACAAGGCTGAAAAGTGTTGGGATTTTGGTTAATCTGCCAGTCCATCTATGCACTAACTGCCGTAAATATGCATCGATTACTACAAAATTTATATATGTAATTCCCATATACTGTACCATGCACTCTATTGGAAATGGTGTAGTATATAGGATTTATAGCTCTTTACAGGAGAGCCGAAAAGAATTTGATACGTTATGTTCTATGAGTAATCATTCTTCAAATCGTACTTTAGAGATATTCGGTTATTTCAAATGAAAAAACTTCGTATATACTATTAAGGATAACAAAATAAACCCCTTCATCGAAAATACTGTCGCCGTCATTTATAGTTCTTTTACTGGAGCACCCAAATGTACAGTCACTCTGGAAAATTGTGAAAGAGGAATGGAAATCAATACCCCCTGAAATTTTTAAACACGCCCTTCTATCATGGAAATCTCGATGCAGACTTATTGTCCAGTAAAAGGGCTATCCGACAGATCATTTTAAAAAAATAGTCTGCACAGGATTCCATGCCTCTTCGCAAAAATACAATCGATTAAAACAACTCTTCATTGGCATTTTACATTATATTTTAATTTGTTTTGTAAATAATTTTAAGAAAAAAGTGACTTTCACAAAAATGGTTTTGAAAATTCACAAAAATAGACACTGAAATTATAAAATTATCGTGTAATTTCTTAACTATAGTTAGTGATTCTAATTTGTTTTCAATACTTTCCAACAAGGCTGAAAAGCGGAAAAAACACTCAAAATACTGGTGTTAAACAATAAAGTAAATAAAAAACTTTGTAAAAAACACCTTTTAGTTGCCCCTGCGGTAAAAATAGTGCTGTACATTATTTTTTCTCAATCTTATTCATTTTATTTATTTATTTTTTGATAATGTGCTCTTTTTTAGGGGGGGGATGTGATTTTTTATTTTATTTTCATTTTTTTTAAAGCATGTTCCTGAAAATACGCCCATTGTTCTAAAACCTAAATTTGATATAGAACGAGTGAAAATCTATTAAACATTCAATACTTAATTTATAGTAGATTTATGACTTTTAACGCTAGATACACAAATTTTATGTACTGCAGCAACAATCTAGACTATTCGCTTGCGTGTGTTAACAAATCGGTCAATAAAATCATCTGAAATTTTTTAACAATATTTTGGCTAAATGCAAGCAAGGCTATATCTTCTTTTCGGTCATTTATCATCAATTCATTGGGATTTTAAAACTTGGTTTAATGTTAAAAGTATACACTCTGTCGTATATACTTCAGTTGTTCTAAAGTAAGATCTAAGAACTTTAAAAAAGAACGTTTAAACTTTTGAAATTGATTTTAACTTCAACTTTTCTTTTTTCCAACTTACTTTTCTCTTTATATTGCAAATTTGGGTGTAGGGTAAATAGTGAGATTTTGACGAAGAGGCATGTTCTAAAGGGGTTTTGGAAGTTGGCTAAAATATTTTTTAGGGGGCACTGCCCCCCATAGCACCCCCTGGCAAAGAGCCTGCGACTGCGGGTCGGATAATAAACTAATACTAATTAATAATAATGTACTAACTTACATATACTAACGCGAAGATAAAGGGGCTGTAGCCCACCCTAGAAAATCAGGCCAGTTACACCAATGGCTTTCTGGGATTCGCTTCGCCTGAGTAACGGAGTCCTGTATCATAAATGGGATCGGGCGAAGGGAAGACGCTTCGATGGCAGTTAGTACTCCCTCGTTCGAGGATTCCGAAGGTCCTAGAAGACCTGCATAACGGCTTAACTGGGGCTATTTTGGCATAATGAAGACCCTGCAGAAAGTTCGCGAGCGCTTCTACTGGGGTAGGGCTCGAGGCGATGTCGAAAAATGGTGTCAAGCTTGTGACGCCTGTGCCGCCCGTAAAGGCCCGAAGAAACGAAGCCGTGGAAAACTACATCGTTACAATGTAGGAGCGAGTTTCGAGAGAATTGCCCTCGACATCCTGGGACCTCTTCCGCGAACTTCGGATGGCAACAAATACATCCTAGTTGTCATTGACTATTTCTCTAAATGGCCCGAAGCGTTTCCTATTCCCGATCAAGAAGCTACGACCGTAGCAGAGGTACTGGTGCAAGAATGGATTTCGAGGTATGGAACCCCTCTGCAACTTCATTCCGACTAAAGAACAAGCTTTTCCTCTGCAGTTTTTAAAGGACTATGTCAATGTCTCGGAATAGACTAAACATAGACTACGCCTTTACACCCATAATCCGACGGAATGATGGAGAGGTTTAATCGCACTATTTTGAATAAACTCTTACTTCTGATGTCTAGGAATCAAGAGGACTGTGACAAGAAACTCTGGTGGCCTATAGGAGTGCCGACCATGAGACTACCGGCTTCACACATTCCCAGATGCTATCCGGAAGAGATCTTCGTCTTCCCGCTGATCTAGTGTTCGGTCGCCCTCCAGATACGCCTTCATCGCCAGAGGAATACATGGAAAATCTTCGGACACGGTTTGAAGACGTGCATCATTTTGCTCGGGAGCGGATCAACCTGAACACGGAGAAGATGAAGACTTGCTACGATACGAGGGCTACGGGAGATGATTTCAACGTAGGTGACAAAGTTTGGCTAAAATCCAACTCGACGGAAAGGCCTGTCTCCCAAGCTGCAATCGCCGTGGGACGGTCCTTACACAGTCCTAACCAGACTGAATGATGTCATCGTAAGGATTCGTAAGTCACCTAACTCGAAACCAAGAGTCGTTCATTACGATCGTCTAGCCATTTACCGCGGTTGTAATTAATTATTTGAATAGTAGACCATAATCACTGGCGTAATTCCTCCTCTCTTTCATCTCCCATTTCTTTCCTGTCTCTCCCCTACTAGCAATTTTGCTCGGGCCATCATCGGCTGGCTACGTGGCCAGTGGTAATCCGAGCAAAATTGCTAGTAGGGTCTTCTCTTCCTTTTCCCAGGGTGCGAATTGACGGGGGGGGGATGCCGGGGATTGTCCCTGGCTGAAGAATGTAATATCCCTGGCTAGAGAAATATTAATGGATCCATGTCAGGGATACTATCTATCCCCTGCTGGAGAAATGTTAAAATTAGTCTCTGACCTTACAAATTCAACAGGCAGTACCTAACGATTTTAAGTATTGAAAATAGAAATTCTTTTATTTACTAGACAAAGGAGCAAGTTACAAACATCCCTTTGAAATCGATATATACATGACTGATGCCACTTCTCATCCTGCAACAAATTAAGACTGCGAAATAAACGAACATTCGCGCTGTTTCGCCGCGAGCTCAATTTGAGGGTGGACGTAGAATCGATATAGGCAGGAATATATGTGCACAGAAAATTGGGGGTTGACTTTTATTTGAATTTAAGTCCCTTCCCAGACATGTTGGCGACTGCATTTGTCATTATGCGAGTGGAGCATTTCACGCCTTCCCTCCATTTTTTTCCTTTTCAAATGTCCTCTCCCTCCAGAAGAATGTTTCCTTTCAAATGCCCCCCCCCCCCTCGAGAAAATGTTCAATTCGCACCCTGCCTTTTCCATTAACTCTCTTTTACTCGGCGCTTACGCAATGTTTAGTGTACATACCGGGTGCGTCAAAAGTTCGTGCAAACTTTAAAAAATCAGTAAAAATGAACAAATGAGGATAAAAAAAGTTCGGTTTGCACGAATGGCATCAGAAAGAGGGTGGATTTTTTCTAAGAACAAAAAAAAGTTCAAAAAATGACCGATAGGTGGCGCTGCTATGCATATACCAACATGATTTATGCAAGTCAGGTTGTCAATAAAACACTTAAATGCACATGGACTCGTCATTCGATGCCAACATCATGCTGTCGTTACAGGATAAAGCGTTGATTATCCAGCTCTTTTATAAGAATGGCGAATCAGCAACAGACGCACAGAGGAAATTTCGCACTGCAAAATAAATCTTTGAAAACATAGAATTGTGTTGGTGTTGTGTTTCTGCTCATTTTATTTTAATGCATAACTCATTTGCATTAGTTTACTTCACGTCTTCAACATCAGCGCCACCTATCGGTCATTTTTGAACTTTAATTCTGATAATTTAATAATTTAATTTTGATTCTTCTAATAATTTAATTTTGAATTTAACCACCCTCTTTCTTATTACATTCGTGCAAGCCGGAAAATTTTATCATCATTTGTTCTTTTTTAATGATTTTTTAAAGTTTGCACGAACTTTTGATGCACCCGGTATTTGTAATATATTGGTTTTTATTAATGTGTATTTGTTCATTACTTATTAGTGTAGTTGTTTATAGATCTTGTTAAAGGTTAGACACTAGATAACAGAGACAATAGTTAACATTTGTGTGACCTCCTAACTGGGGATTGTACTGTCCGGGACGTGCAGTCCTTGGGAAGGGGGCAATGTTACGAATTTTCGGGGCAACCCGCTGGTCTAGGGTTTAAAGTAGTTTAAAATTCGTATTCTACGCATCAAATAGTTAAATTTTGCGTTTGTTGCATCAAAATCGGTCAACTAGAACGGGGGATATGGAGGTTTTGGTTACCCCTTTGATATGTAATGCAGTTTCTAGAAATCTCGAGAAATATTCGTCCTAGGCCTATGGTAACTTCACTTTTGGGCATGGACGTGGGCTTCGAAAGTGGGGGGGGGGCAAAAGTCATTTTAAATGAAAGTGCAGATGCATATATATATATATATATATATATATAAACTATAAATTCGGAATTTGAGCCTCGTCAGGGGAGACCTCCTGAACCCCCCTAATTTTTTAGTTTCATTATTGCCATATTAAAACGATATTAATTGACTATGTCATTTTATTTCTCACCCCTTTTCTTTTTCTTTTATTCTTCCTTTAAATTTATTTCATCGACTGGAAGTAGGAGGGTTTCCTGATCTTTCCTTGCAAATGTAAACGTGGGTCGAAGATAACTGAAGTAATTTATGTAATTTTTAGTATCTATCTTAACACACCAAAACTTTTACTTTTCGTTATTTGATGTTGTTGAGAGAGCTTTAGGCGAGTAGGGTTGCTGTATTTCGCGTGGTAACTCTATTGGCGAGTCATCCAGAGTGGATAAGAATCCCATGCTGTTAGGCTTATGTTTAAAATTATTCTTTTTCCACTTTCACATCGGTAGCCCAGTGCTCGATGCGTTTATACCTTTTACAAGTTATTCTTGATGTATGCTTAATTTTATGAGTCGGCTGGCCCGAGTATTTTCCATAATTTTTATTTTTAGATGCAGGTTTTCTAGGAGCAGCCACGAAAGCACCTGAGTCTTCTGCTTGTCTATCATCGTTACGCCTGGCATTTGATTCTGAGTATTTCTGTCTTCGGAAGCTCATCTCTTGATTCCATAGCACATCGGAAATTGTTGAAAGTAGAAGGGAGGCTATATAACAGCATTACAGTCAGCAAGTCGTCGTCTATTTTAATATCCATTTCTGATAGTCTGTCCACTATGTCGAAGAATTTTCTCAAATGGTCGTGAATTCCATTAGACGAGTCGGGTATCTTATATTGAATTAAAGATTTCATTAATGCAGCTTTACGAGCAGGTAGACTGATAGATTTTTCCTTTAGACTGATAGATTTTTCCCAGTTTTTTCAAGACATCTGATGAAGTGTCACAATTTTTTATTTGTTTGAGTTCAGATGGCGATTTACATAGAATAATATCTGCTTTTGCTTTTTCGTCCATTTAGAGACCCACGTATCGAACTCTTCTTGCGATTTTTCGTCATTTTCCAAAACTTCAGGTTTAGGCTTTGAACCTGATGCATAAATCCAGGCATCATTCTTTATTAAAAGCGCTTTCATTTGCATTTTCCATGTTTCGTAATTATCTTTATTCAGCGTTTCAATTCGCGAAGTTCCAGTTGCCATTTTGAGGATGAATGATGCAGCCTTGAAACAAACGTTAAAAATCAGCAAATAAATAAATTAATCCATCTGGTGTCCATAAACTTTTAGAAATGTTAGCAGAGTTATGGCACAGACATAGTAAACGTGGGATTTTAAGATAACATATTATTAGAACGGAAGAAACAGGCACATCACATAACAGGGTAACATCAAGAAGGAAAAATGTATGTTTGTGTTTGTGGGATTACGGCGGATTAGCTACGCGTGGGCTCTAGGCCGATGGTCGGGGTGCCCTCCGTGGGGATCTTTCTAAGGGGTCTTAACCCACATTTACACTAAGTGAAAAAAGTATAGAAGAAGTAAAAAGAATGCGCGCGCGATTACAGTTACAGTTAAGTAGATAAATGTTTATTGAGGGATACAAAATTCAGGAGGATAAGACATATATGAAAAAATAAACAATTCAAGACAATGAAAAAATAATCAATTCAATACTCAACAATTTATTCTTACTTTTATGTCGCATTTTTGGGACACATTTTTGAGACACATTTTTCGGACAATTTTCAATAAAGGGGGTGAGAGATGACATAGTCATTACTAAATCATAAAATATTTCTTCTATATAACAATGGAAAAAGTACTGTACTAAAACGGATGAAATTTGAGTACAGGTATTTTTAACTCTTGAAAACAAAAAGTAAATAGTGCAATAAGTATAATTAATAAAATAGATAAAAGGGCTTACTTTTTCCCCCTTTTATCAAACCAACCCCACAGCCACTGGTATCACTGGGGACCGAATCAGCTTTTAGCGGTAGAGTCTGTGTGTACGTCCAAAACAAAGTTCATTGGAAGGATTGGAAATTGCAAATCTGTGTTCACTAAAAAAAAAAAAAAAAAAAAAAAAAAAACCACTCCACAACCACTGGACATTAGCAGGTCTTGACTGTCAAGAAACATTTGACGGTCAAAAACTGAAGCGGCCGACTTTGATTTTCAAAGGGTCTTTCCAATAAGTAAGGAGAGGCATCATTTTTAATTTAAACAAACTACATAAATAAATATTCCCTCTCAAAGCGCAACTATAATGGATGTCTTCTCCTTAACGAATTCCTGACAAAAAAAACCAAATGATCAGTCATTGTAGTATTTTCTCAGACTAATACTTTATTTAAAATTTACCGATTTGACGCGAAAATTGCGAAAACTACTTACCTGTACTCATACACAAAACAAGTTAATATTTCACTGCAAGATACAGATATTCGGCTGGTAAAATTCATTTAACTTAACCAAACTCGACACACAGACATCATTTACCTATTTATCTTAACTCTTTGTAATCCATTCTTTGCAGCTCATTCAATAATCCCTCCAACCCTCTTGGACATCTCCCGTGTTCTACGTCGGTATTTCCCCCCCCCCCAACCAGGTAGCAAAAGATTAACAACAGACTTGAAATATAAAACATCATGTTACATACAAAATTTTTAAAGCTTCCTTCTCTCACAAAGTCAATATGCTTGCGGGCAAAACTGATCCTAGTCTATTTAAGTGAACACAGATGTGACTGATTTTTGAGTTAACGCAGTGATGCTACAGCGGCTTAGGCCTTTCGTATCACTTTTCGTATCAGAAAAAATCGACTTTTGTATCAGTTTTGCAGGCTTTCGTGTCAGGAAAAATCTAATTTTGTATCAGTTTTACAGACTTTCGTATCAGGAAAAAATCTAATTTCGTATCAATTTTACAGATTTTCGTATCACAAAACTACTTTGGTATCAGTTTTGCAGACTTTTGCATCAAAAATTTCTGCTTTTGCATCAGTTTTACAAATTTTTGTGCTTAAAAAGAAAACTCTATACTTATCAATTTTGCAAGCTTTTGTATCGCTTACATATTATGTATAATGCCCCCTCTTACCACCCCTCAAAAAAGGTAAAAAGAAAAATATTGTTATCAGTAAAGCTGATTATTATATATATATATATATTTATTTATTTTTTTAAGTGGACAATTTCAAATCGGTTATACTGGTGTTTAAATTTGTTTGATTATTGGGCTGTATTTTAAAGTATTGACATTAGCATTATACTACCATATTTTTTTAAACAAACAATTACATGCCAGGAGCTATGTACAAATAATTTAACAAATAACTTAATAATATTATATTTTAAGAAAATATTTTTCAGGCTACAGCTTTTCAAAAAGTTTTTTTTTTTTTGTGAAGGCAGCAATTTTCAAAGAAAGTAAAATCCTTTGTCCATAATACTGAAAAAATCAAATGTCCGGAATATCGGCGAACGCAGGAGGCGGGGGGGGGGGGAGGTGCACTCCCAAAATCTGACACTCGGGAATCTTTAGTTTATGCTAGCATTATAGTTATTTATAAATTTATGTAACTAAAAATTGTAATTAAAATGATTATTGTATCATAAGTATAATCTAATTAGGATTAATAAACATTTTGTTTAATTACCTATTATTGTGATGATAACCGACCCCCATACCCGGGGGGGGGAAAGGAAAAAGAAAGAAAGAAACTGTTGCTTGAGCCTTTGTCTCAGAATCGCTAAGTCAGAACGATTCCCCTCTCCCTTGTCACGTGTCACGTGATGCTACGCATACTCCCGTAAGGTGCGCACGCGTGAGGGTGTGAGCTAGACAACCCAGTTGCTACTGCGAAAAGACTTTTTACAGTTAATCAACTAAAAGAAAAAAAATGATCCAAACAATGAACAAAACGCGCAAACTAATGCAATTTTTTTTTCTTTAAGTTCAACACATGAATATACAGAAAGCTCAGTGAAAGTAGTTTTTTTTTTTTTTTTTTTTTTTTTTTTTTTTTGTCGCTTACGCCGTTAACTAAGGAAAGAATTTAACAGCTATTTAAAAACCGGCAATTCCATAAACTTAAATTAACCTAGTGATAGCAAACCTACAACGCCATCACTGTGAGTAGTAGATAAATGTTCGTTCTGCTCAGGGGCAGCCCATGTTAATTGTGGGCAACTGTATAACTGCTTTCCCTAGGTTGAGCGGGGAAGGGGGGCGTGGCCGGACCGGATGTGGGGAGCGGATGCTAAGACCGGATGTGGGAAGGGGTGATAAGAATTTTTTTTCCTTTTTTTTCAAATAAGGGGACTTGTAATTTTTTCAGACTTTTTTTCAAATAAGGGGACTTGTAATGTTTTCAGACATTAACAAATTTTTAAAATAAGGGGACTTGGAAAATTTTCAGATTGCGATGCATTCTCTCGTGAAAAATAAGGGACTTTAACATTTAGTATCAAAATAAAAGACTTTGACATAATTTTAAATAAGCCATACTTTATGAATTAAACCTGAAATAAAAAATATTGTTATAAAATGAGGACCCACCAGCCGCCCGGTAGAACGTCTACCGCCTCATTTCAAATAAAAATTCTTACTGTGCCTTTCCTCATCACGCTAGCCTCGCATGAATGGAGACAGGGCGTAGCACAGAGGATGCGTTGTTGTTTTTGTTTCTTTAAATAATAATTAACTATGTGAAGTAAAGAAATGAAAAACATCCCCAGGAGGCCTACGAACTTTAATTTTAAGTTAAATAAGTAATTTTACAACAAATATTTTTTTTAACCAAGAGTTTTAATTTTAAGTTAATAATTTATTTTACAACAAATATTTTTTTTAATCAAGAGTTAATTAATTTTTATTTTTTAACCAAGTTTTAATTTTAAGTTATATAATTTTACTACAAATATTTTTTTAATCAAGTGTTTTTAATTTATCAAGAAAAAAAAATTTAATCAAGAGTTTTAATTTTTTGTATACCGTATTTTTGTTAAGTAGCCGTTTAACATTAAAGTAGAATATCAATACATTTAATCTACTGTTAGGGAAGTGAGAAAATTACACCATAGAAAGATTTTTACAAATACGGATTTATCGAAACATTTTTTCTTACCAACACATTTTTGATAGATTTTAGACAGCGATTATACTAGCTTATATTTTCTATAGATCAATTCAATAGATTCTATAGATCTATGAAAGCATAATTTTATACATGAATCAACCTTTTTAGAGGTCTTTTATTGATGCACTTAGCATATTTTATAGAAAGGTGAGCATAACTAGCACAAACTTTTAGAGTGGATAGTACTATTGTTAGAAAGTTGAACTATTGGAAATAAAAATTGAAGATTCGTTTTAGTACAGTTGTATACCGCATGTACATAAATATCTTTCAACTACTTAGATAAAATGATAGTTTTAATCGCAAATCATTACTCGAACTAAAAAATACAAGGTGTTTACTTACGTGAAGCCACATCTTGCGAAATCTTCTAGTCTCTCGACAAAGTACCAACATCTATACGGCTAGCAAGACCGGAAAATCGAGTAATGATTTAAAATACATTATCCCTAATTCCCGGTCCAACTAGCACATGTTCATTACTTCTTTTTGTCTTCATATGCTGAAATAGGTATATTATTTTGACACTAAAAACAAAACACATTTGAAGATATTAAACGCTTTAAAAGTAATTTTTTTTCTTATAACAATTTACCAGATTCACAATACTATTTTATGTAGGATAAAATTAGTTAGCAAGCGAAAATTTAATCTTAGTTAGAATTTACCGAAATACAAATACCATGCATGCCTTATTTTCTATTAGGAGAAAGCCCTCAAACCCCAGTTTTTGTATACAAACTGCATAAAGTACTTCTACCGATAATGCTATTAATATTAATCACACTGGATTACCAAATTAAAATTTCGCAAAACACCAAAATACAGAAAAACATACATTAACAGTAACAAAAAAAAAATCACACTTAAAAGTACAACACATCAAAAGTGCAACTATAAGAACCACATAATTATTTTCAATTAGAATTACGGTATCAACTTATATGTAACTAAAATAATAGAAAATATTACACTTACCCTATACTTGTACACGCGAGAGGTGAAAATAACAAAAATACTTAAATAATTCGCAAATATATCCACAGCATAAGTAGAGCACATGCATGTGATATCCCTAGTACAGCTGATAAGAAATTTAGAGATAAGAAAGTGCCTTGAGGCTCTACAGAGCCGGTTAAATAACAGTAGGCACGTTTGCCGATAAGATAAAACCAGGGAGGCTGTTAGGGGTATGCAATTGGGGACACGTGTTTCGTTCTACGTTCAAAAATGGGGACTTATGGATTAAGATGTTTACTACTTAAAAACATGATCTAATTTTTACAAACGCATTGGAACTTTGTATAGGATATCTATCGAACACGTATTAAATACATTATGATTATTCTTCTGATCGACATTATATCCTAAATTAAAATATCAAAGTTAAGCTGCAACGATTAATATATTTTATATAGTTTATGAAAATAATGAATCATTAAATTAATTTCTGTGAAACAATTAGCAAAGATCATTATACTAAAGCAAATTATTTTTGTTAAGTTTTGATAAATAACAGTAATAAATTACAGGCATTGCAGATGAATGAGTATTCACGTATAAAATAGGTATTTACTATTAAAAAACAGGATCTAATTTTAACAAATGCATTGGAATTTTGTATAGGATATCTATTGAACACGTATTAAATACATTATGATTATTCTAATATGAAAAACGGGGTTAAGATTCTTTACTTGCGATGAAAGGCACTCAATTTTTTATATACTTAAATTTTACATCCTTTTAATAAATTTATAAACTAAACTTATTGTTTAAAACAATTTTTACAGTAATAAACTAAAATTTTTATTTAATAAAGTCATAAACTAAAATTATTAATGAAAACTTGCTAATAAATTAAACATATCAAAATTTTTACACTCAGTTTTTTTATATACTTAAATTTTACATAGACATCCTTTAATAAATTCATAAACTAAAACAATTTTTACAATAATAAACTAAATTTTTTATTTAATAAAAGTCATAAACTGAAATTATTAATGAAAACCTGTTAATAAATTAAACTGATTACTCTAAAAGATAGCTAATCACAACATATATCAGAAAAAATATAATCAATTATAATACCTGAAAAATACCGGACAATACTCTTGTTACATGCGGGCAAAACATCTGTTTGCACGGCTAAAGAATTCTTAGGTATCCGTTGCATGAGACCTTACCTACGCCCAACCTACAAACGCTACAAATTTAACGGCAACTGGTTTTCTCTTATCAGGTATGACAGATCAGATAAGAGATAAGGAAGTGACATGCGCAGAAGACACGTGATAGTGACGTGTGCAAATCTGTGTTGATTTAATATCCGCTAGGCTCGTTGGCAGGATGTACATTTAGTGGCAACTCTCAGAACAGGCTAAGACAAGTTAGATGATGCAATATCTACAGGGTTGAGGAAGGTAGAGGGCGCTTGGGTAATCGCATGATTTTTTAAAGAACCAGTATAGAGACATTTTAGTTAGATAAAGTGGTCAGGTGTGTGTTGCGAGATTCCCTTCACACTGTGTGCGCCTATACTTAAGACGTGCGTTTTAATTGATTTTTCGCCGAGTTTCAAAAATGTCTTTGCTTGAATCGATAGAAAATAACTTTAACATTGAATACACTCCCGAGTTTTATACTCAAAGTGATGCTGATGTGTTGCTGCAAGAAATAATACAATTGCCTTTAGATGTAAAGCCTCTGCAAAGTATTGAAAAGGAAATTTCCCCCGAGTTTTGTACTGAAAGTGATGTTGATGTGCTACAGCAAGAATTGTTTCAATTACCCCTGCAAAGTAGTGAAAAGAAAATTTCCTTGACCCGTAAAGTAATTACTTTAGCTGATGAAGGAATCAATTACAGTTTACCTGGAGCGACAGTCTCTGTTTACTCTTGGATACCCATTTTGCAAAAAATACGTCAAGATCTACAGAAAGTGACAAATTATGAATTTAATAAGGTGCAATTGAACTTTGGCTCTGAAGAACAACCTAAAATTGAAGACGGCAACTACGAAGATTTTAATCTAGACCTATCATCAGGTGTATGCATTCTAAGTTTTGGATCTAAACGAACTTTGGATTTTAAACCAGCGAACTGTGAAACCACTACCATTAAATTAGAACATGGTTCAATGTGTAAGATATATCCCCCAACCAACAAACTTTTAACGCATGGTATTCCTTCTGAACCTTATGTGACAGACCCGCACATTAACCTTACATTTGCCAAAATGTACATTTATGAGCCTTCCCCGAAAAGGGCAAAGTTGGACAATTGGACGGACGATATTTACCATAGCTTATATGCTTCTGTAAATAGTACATGGCACTTGGAAAGACTTATCTACGTTTCACTTCACGATGAAAGAACTGACTTGAAGATCCATATTAGACAATTTATTCAGAATGCCCAATTAGACTATATACCAACCGGTCAGGGAGTCGTGATGAACCCTTCCACATGGATCGAATTTATTGTAAAACTATTAGATTTTAATATAGGTCATAGCAATAGCTCTTTTATTTGTAATAATCAATTATCTGTATTTAATGATGATGGAAAATGCATCTTACAACAAATTTACAAAACCGGAGATTCATTCACGTTAAATCCAATTTCCTTAACACTTTTAAATGATCAAGTAAAAAAACTTTGCGAAATGAGAAATGAAATATTGGAATGCATTTTAAAAACGCTATATACGACGACCCTACCCCATTTAATTTTAAAATTAAAGCCGCAAAAATGTAACCGCGAACCCCATTGTACTTATGATGAGGCTAAACAACAATTAATGGATATAGTACATCATGAAATTTTTAAAAAAATAGGCCGGGCTCAGGATCATTCTTCGCAAAGGATACATGCTTGCTCGAATAGAACACATGTTGATGAGAGAGAGGGTCTTATAAGTAGTAAAGCATGGTTTACGGTTGACATGCCATATATTGCAAGAGAGATATGCGAGAACAAATGTACTTGTCATTATGACGGAGAATTTTTTTCAAACATTTTCATTGAAGACTATATGAAGTATCTTCAAAATGTGCTATTTAATACATTTTTTCAACCGTTTTCAGATTTTGCTAATTCCAAGGATGACAAAACATGTGTAATTATGTGATGTTATTGGTGTATAACTAGTATTGCAATTGTAAAAAATATATTAAAACCATTGTGATTATGTTGAAAAGGTATGCTTGCTTCTACAACAGTAAGATTTTACTCACTTGTGCATGCTTAGTTATAGAATACTCATTGAAAAGTTATTATTTTCTTAATTGTGTAAATAGTTTGTGTAATTTAAAATATATTTTTGTAAATAAATAAGTCTAAATACGAAAACTTTTCTGTGTTTTCTTTATGTGTACGTGTGTGTGTTGATTACTTGCAAAACAAAAATCTATAAAATTTTACTGCAGCAAAAAGTGGTAAAGGTAGACATGTTTTAAGATTCTAGTGTTATACTTATCTTTTTTATACACTACAAGGTAAAAAGTTACAAATTTAGCAAAATTTATTGAAGCATGTATTATGGATCATGAATCTAACTACACAGAAATAAAATGTTCTGATTAAAATCATAAACTTAAGTGTGATAGGTAAAACTGCGTTACCTGAGAATTCACAACATTACTATTTTTTTATAAAATGAACTTAGCTAAAAAAGTTTGTCTGCATAATTTTATAACTTAATCTATTTTACAGGTTTTTCAAAAAAAGTTAAGTGAGATAAAGAAACTTAGTATTTTTAAATAAAGATTTTTTGAGGTGTTCTTTAATGTAAAGATCTTACCACATTTTACTTGAAGTAACAGAATATTTTAAATCAGACACTATGTTTTTAAAACATTAGAGTATTAACTTAGCATATTTTTGTAATTTTTATTAAGTAATGGGCTTGAATATTTTTATAAGAAATATCAACTAAGTGCACATGTTACACATTTTACTGATTAAGATGGTTATGCTTACAAATTTTAAATAAATATGCTCTTACTTTTATACATGTTACTTGTTCAAACTAAGTATACTTTTGATTTGTATACGTTTATGAGTTCTCATAAGTTATGAAATTATTTCTCGAAAGGAACTTAGCTATTAGAACTTTGTAAATTTTGTTGAAGTAGTATGCTTAACATGTTTTTGATGAAATGGATTTAAATGTGGTATAGAAATAATCAGTTATTTTCGCATAGATGTATAAACTTATCTTTATGTAAACCATAACTAATTAAAAGTAATATAATTTATGTCTATACAAAGTGAGGGACTTAGACTATTTTTCAGAATTATCAAGTAAAGGATTTTACAAAATACTTAGTAAACTGCATTAATAGATTGTAAGTTGTATTTTTTTCTTTTAGAAGTTTTGCACATTGGTATATTTTATGTTCTGATAAGTCGTTGAATATGTTCTTGAAATAAACTAACATATCTGTACTTTGAAAATTTTATTGAAGTGTTGAACTTTGGTATTTTTAGAATGTTACGAACTTGATACATTTTTTCTGAAGTGCTAGATATGTGAAATTGTCTTTTTAGAAACATTGAATTATTCAACTTAGTACATTTCAGTTACTCTTTCAAGATAACGGACTTAGAAATTTTTACAAATAGCAAGCTAGTAACTTGCTAAACGTGCTTCTTGCAAATATTTTTAAATACCGTTCTTAAAAATTATCAAAGTTGTAACTACTAAAAAGAAATAAACAAATTAAAATATAATAAATTAAGTATTTATTATATTTTAATTCCCCACAATTAACATGGCCCACAATTGCTCAGGGGCAGCCCACAATTAACATGGGCTGCCCCTGAGCAGAACGAACATTTATCTACTACTCACAGTGATGGCGTTGTAGGTTTGCTATCACTAGGTTAATTTAACTTTATGGAATTGCCGGTTTTTAAATAGCTGTTAAATTCTTTCCTTAGTTAACGGCGTAAGCGACAAAAAAAAAAAAAAAAAAATTACTTTCACTGAGCTTTCTGTATATTCATGTGTTGAACTTAAAGAAAAAAAAATTGCATTAGTTAGCGCGTTTTGTTCATTGTTTGGATCATTTTTTTTCTTTTAGTTGATTAACTGTAAAAAGTCTTTTCGCAGTAGCAACTGGGTTTTTCTGCCAATCGAGGGCGCCGTGGCAAGAACTGCAAATTCTTGACTTGCTTTAAAATGTAAAATAATATAAAACTTTGTAAAATAACACCTATTTTTACTGCCATACAGCTGTTTCAAGCAAAAACTTTTTGCCCTTCCTCAGTGACAATAGTTAGGATTATCACTGAGGAAAGGGCAAAAAGTTTTGTTGTTGTTGTAGGATTAAGGCCAATTATCTACACGAGGGATCTAGGCCTGGGTGGGGTGCCCTCCGTTGTAGTCTTTCTAAGGGGTCCTAACCTATTTTGAGGCTGTTTTGGAGAAAACCACGGAAAACTTCGAACGGTTTGGTCGGCAGACGCGACCTGGCACGAACCAGGTGCCTGGTTTCGAACCAGGCACCTTCCATCTCCCAGTTCAGTGCTCAATGCACTCTGCCACTGGTGGGGCGCAAAATTTTTTGCTCGAACAGCTGTATGGCGACTAAGTAAACTTTATGGTGTTATTTTATAATTAAAAAAAAATATTTTATGTTTTAAACACCCGTTGTTTTGAGTGATTTTATTGATTTAAAATAGTTCATTTAATGATTTTACTTTTTTTTTCTTATTAGAGCTTTCATTTACTTTCCGTTTTGCGTATAGTGGATTATTTTTTGAGGTTATTCAAAATACAAACAGAAAAAAAATTACTTCTTTCTTGGTTTTAAAAAGGAGAAATTTATTTTGAAAACCATTCATTTAAAACGTTCTTTTGAACCTTGAAAAAAACTGCTAATTTAACTATTACATATATTATCTAGCCGCCTCCCCCCTCCCCCAATTTCTTTTGCGCACTACCCTTATTGTCGCACAAAAAATGCTTAATAAGAAAAAAAAAAAAAGGTTTAAAAGCATATATAGCGTTTAGAGCTATTCAGAAATACAGGAGTGTTTAGATACATTAGTGATTTTATTTTTGTTGTTTGATTTATATCAGCTCTAAACTATGTTTACTTTAACCTATGGGATAAGTTTTCTCTGTTTATTCTTTTGATGGAACATCTGCCTCATTCTGAATGCATATCGTTTACCAAACAGGGTAAAGAGGCAGGATGTTTTGACGGCCTTTGATAAGTTATTTACAAGAATCTATTAAATAAAATCTATATAAAAATAATTTGTAGAGGAAAAATTTTCTAAAACCATTGCCTTTTTTTTGTTAATTGTTTTACTATTATTAATTCTATCCTTGATTTTAAAGTGATGAAATATATTGTTTGGATTTGTTGATTTTGGGGGAGATCAGTTTGGAACTGTACGCACTTTCTGATATGAAAAATCGAACAGTGTTCTGGTGAAAACGGGAAAGTGATACATTAGTATGTATTTTTTGGTTTTATTTACTTTTTTGGACCTTGGGACAGCACGGATTTGGAGCAGAATTTGTTTAAAATTATACTTTTTGTATCAGGAAATACCAAGAAATTCTTTTGGCGCAGAAACCTTCAAAAATAAGCTTTTTGTATCAGGATGTATCAAGAGATTCCATTTGGCGCAGCCGTAGCATCCCTGAGTTAACGGGAGATAAAAGGGCGTTCGGCATTTAAATCACTCCAATTTTTCACAGAATCTTAATGGTCATTTAGTGATGACATGTTCTTAAGTTTTGTTTGTAGGTCAAAAAAAAAAAAAAAAAAAAAAAACGATCATTTTATGCCTTGTTAAAAAGCCTCTTTTGTTAGGTTTGAATACATTACAATGAAACTGATTGCACTGCACATTTTCTATTTTTTGTAACCTCTCTTCCCGCGGCACTTTCTTTAATGTTAGCGACCTGGTAAATTTACAGCATTCTGAGCTCAATGTTCGTGTTTTTCCTTGACTCGGACAGAAAATTTAAAATTTTTAAGAGTCCAGTACGTTATTTTTATTTATTTATTTTATCTTTTATTTATTTATTTATTTGGGGGGGGGTATTGTAAATATTTTTAGAAAAGTAATGTGGAAAAAGATATTTAATAATTTGAGGAGCTGGAACGACTGATTTCATTAACCAAAAGCTCGGCATAAGCGGGGGACAGGGGTCGATACAAACAAAAATTGGGTCCGTTTTGTGGCCCTTTCACAAAATTACTATCGATTTAAACGGAACCCTTTCACAAAAATACAGTCGATTAAAACTGCCCTTCATTGGCATTTTACCGTACATTTTAATGTGTTTCATCAATTAACAAAAAAATGTGACTTTTACTAAAATTTGGTTTGAAAATCCACAAAAATAAGTGCTGAAATTCACAAAATTAAGCATTGAAACTCACAAAAATATGCAGTTTTTACAAAAATGGGACCCTGTAAAATATTCCTGGACGGAGCCCTGATAAATTATGTAAGGTTTTGAGTTGAAGACGTTTTCACGGAAAAAAAAAGGGGGGGTATATAAATTAGGTGAATGTACATATACTATGTACTAAAGAAAACTAATATTCTGGGATATTATCTTAACTAGACTTTTAAACGAATTTTTTGAAATGCTAGAAAATAGAATTATATGCACACATGGGCGCCCATAAGGGGGGCAAGGTAGGGAACTTGCCCCTCCTAAAGTTTTAGGTTAATTTCTCATGATGTTAACAATGGCAAAAACAGAACTAAATCTATTGAAAGTTTGAAATTTGCCCCCTCTAGAAAATTTTTTTGAAGTTTGCCCCCCCCCCCTAGGAAAATTACTATGGGAGCCCATGTATGCACATCAGCAGATCGTTATAAACAATTGCTGTGAAGGTTCCCCTTCTGTGTCGAACGTTGCTTCTCCGTATTGCTGGGAGCAATGCTGTTAGTAGGAAGTAATGAGGAGATTTGCTGCTATATTTTTCTAATGCATGAAGGGTATCGAAATAATGACTTAGATAGTACTGCAACTAGAGTTTATCTCTCACGATGAACCAGCTAGAATGGCCCCCTCCCATGGAACCATAACTTATTTTGAAGCCCCCTACCAAGTCTGGGGC
Organism: Cheiracanthium punctorium; assembly: GCA_038373885.1. Taxonomy (NCBI): domain Eukaryota; kingdom Metazoa; phylum Arthropoda; class Arachnida; order Araneae; family Cheiracanthiidae; genus Cheiracanthium; species Cheiracanthium punctorium. The sequence continues at coordinate 76,552 of JAWZYV010015528.1, forward strand.
ACGTGCCCCTAGCAGCAGATATAAATCATAAAATCGCAGACCGTTTCTTGTTCTCTTAAACTGCGTCGTATTTGAATTCGCAATTAGTCGTCTGTCAAGTCAAGTAAGTTGTGCACGTGATCATAAAAGTGTGTTGTCTCTCTGCTACTGACCTCCAAACACCAAAATTAGGTTCACTAAAATATAAATGAGAAACTAGCCCCAACCTGTGACAGGGCGGCAACTAAAGGGGGGGGGTGGTAAGCGGGGACAAGCACCGGGAGACATTCTAAAAGGAATGCCAAAATCAGTTATAGTTTCTTGGGATGGGGCGCGGCTCCATGCGAGGGGGCACACGACCATGGACGCCCATAAGGAGGGAGGCAAGGTAGGGAACTTGCCCCCCCTAAAATTTTAAGTTAATGTCTCATGATGTTAACAAATGGAAAAAACAGAACTAAATTTGTTAAAAGTTTGAAATTTGCCCCCCCCCCTCCAGGAAAATAACTATGGGCGCCCATGCACACGACACTAATTTTGGTTTGCCCCGGATGACATAAACTAATTGCGGCATTGCCTGTGAAAATGACCTCTTTTCCTCAGTATTTACAGCAACAGGTCTTTTTTTCTAACGCTGAAAAATTGATTTCAGACAAGTTTAGAATCGCTGCCTCTTGATTTTTGCTTTCCTGAGAAATTATCTAGCTTGGCCATTTGGTAGAATCTGGCATCCTTCCTGTTGGGTTGAAAAGCTTCTGTGACTCTATTCTTTTGTTGATTTTTGCAGGGGAAATTTTTTTCCCCTTTAGAATCTGATAGTATATTTGGGTTATAAATGCATGATTTGTGTTCAAAATCATAACTTTGCCCCCCTGACTTTTTAGACTATGGGGGCAATTGCCCCCCCAGATTACGTCTATGCTTTTGGGGACTTATTTTTGGCACCAAATTTGGCGATATTTCACAAGACGTCGACAAGCTTGGCGACATTTCGGTCATTTGGCGCGTTTATCCCAATGGGGCCTGAAAGTTGGTTTTCCTGCATTAAAAACGCATAATAACCTAACATTTCTCTTCTATGACGTAATCAAAATTCCCGCTTTATGTGGAATCCTCGAGAAATACTCTTCTGGAACCTTCTACATCACCTATAAATACAAGCATGGCAGAGGCCCCAGTTCAGTGTGAATCGTGCTTCCGATGAGTACGGTGCTTTGCTCTGTGAACTGTGTGATAGAAGTGGTGTTTTCGCGCTTGTTTATGGAGCTTGGTTTTTTAAGTGCTGTGTGTAAATTCTTCATTGCTGACTCTTGAGGGACTGTTAGTGTTATCCCTTGTATATTTCCACTGAAATTTATCTGTGGAAGTGTTTTATTTTGTATGAGAATTACAGCATTTGTGAAAGCTTCGGTACTGAATAGACTATAAAGTCCATTATTGCCTGTGAATTTTGTACAGCTGATTGTTCGACGAAGTTCTAGAAGCAATAAAGTTTGTGCTCCATCCTGACCAGTGGACTCTTTACTAGTGATGTAACGAATATTCGGCCAAATTCGGTATTCCGCATGTTCGGCTGTTTTGCCGAATATTCGGTAAGCCGAATACTAAACAGGTATTCAGCCGAATATTGCTACATATTCGGCTGAATAATTTCAGAAAAAAGAGAGAAAAATATTTTTTAATGCATTTACAAATAATACTGCTTAGTTGTACTTCAATGAGTTAATCTCATATAATAAAACATCCTAAGTCTTTGAATTTTAAGCTGAATGAAACATAATCTAATGCATTAATAATATTACAGAAATGCAGACTTTTCTACTTGGTGACACTACTTGACTTGATTTTCTAATTTCTTTATTGGGTGGGGGTAGAAGGAATTTTTTCATATCCTTAATTACAAACATAATTTTGAAAAGCTGATAAATATGTTTTGCTGAGAGTCTGTATGTGATTATATACAGTTACCAGATTAATGACATTTACCATAGCATATTTATTAAATTATGAATAGCTCAAAATATAATTATTGTTACGAATTTTCGGGGCAACCCGCTGTTCTGGGATTTAAAATTCGTATTCTACGCTTCAAATAGTTAAAATGTGCTTTTTGTTGCATCAAATTGGCCAACTAGAGCCGGAGATACTGAGGTTCGGGGTTCCAACTGATTTGTATGTCATTTCTAGAAATCTCGAGAAATATTTATCCTAAGCCTTTGGTAACTTCACTTTTGGGGACTTTTTTGGCGCTAAATTTGGCGATATTTCGCCAAAAATCGCCAAGGTTGGTGATATTTTGGTCATTTGGTGCGTTTTTCCCAACGGGGCTTGTAAAGTTAGTTTGCTGCATTAACATGCATAATAGCTTAATATTTCTCTTCTATGACATAATCAAAATTCCAGCTTTATGTGGAATCTTTGAGAAATAGATTCTTCTGGAAGCTCCTTGTAGCTTCTGCCTCTCCTCTAAATATAAGCGGGCTACCCCGATAGTTTTAGTTGTGCTTCTGCTTAGGCCAAGAGCAGATGTCCTTGTAGCTTAAGTCTTTCAGGGATGAGAATGGCAAAAGAGCAAAATAGCTGAAATCACACGAGAGCAAAAATTTGTACATGTGATATTTATATCTAATTAATGTGAAAGAAGTTTTAAGAGAAGAAAAACATTGGAACATGCTAGAAGATAAAAATATCACACAGTTAACTAATAACTATAACCAGGAATTCACAGAAAAAACAGAATTTTCAGAGAAAAAGACAAAAAAAGTGATTTCCTCTTTTTTCACAAAAAGCTGAAGAATCCTATCCCTGGTCTTTGTATTGACGCTATAGAAGCGGTGTTTTCGCTTGTTTATGAAGCTGATTTTTAAGTGCTGTGTGTAAATTTTTCATTGTTCAGTCTTGAGGGACTGTCAGTGTTATCCATCGTATATTTCTACAGAATTTTGATTGTGGAAGTGTTTTATTTTGTGTGAGAATTACAGCATTTGTGAAAGCTTCTGTACTAAGAGGACTGTTAAAAGCACATTATTGTCTAATTGTGCTTATGAATTTTGTACAGCTGATTGTTCGACATAGTTCTAGAAGTTTGTGTTCCATCCTGACAATAATTAATCTTTATTTAGTGTTTAATTACAAAATTGAAAAGCAATATTTTATTTACAGTTAAAATGAAAATTTTTTTAAATGTATTATTCGACAGCCGAATATTTGGTATTCGGCCAAAACTATGTGCCGAATATGCGGTATTCGGCCTGAGCTATTGACCAAATATCGGTATTCGACCAAATCACTATTCGTTACATCTCTACTCTTTACTAGAATTTTCTACGCCTACTGGACTTTAGAGCGACAAAACCAGGAAACAAGCAGTTTTCTGCAACAATATTATGACAGAAATTGCAACCAAATTGTCAAAATGACTGAAAATAGACACTTTGTCTATGTTTGACGCCATTCTTTCGTAGCTATGCTAGAGTTGCCATGTATGTACACATTTATAGTAAATAGACATCTTTTTCTTTTTTACTTCATCTGACAAATAAAGTATCACCTTAAAACAGTATACTTAAGCGATTGCAAGGGTATTAATTAAAAACAAAGCAAATATTTGAAGTATATTAATTTAAATCAGAAAATGATTTGCAGAAATTAAAAAAAAAAAATAAAATAATCAAAACTGTACTCATAAAGATAAAATATGTTTGTGTGCTTTTGCTTTGCTAAATTTGTCGATGACATCATCAAAGTCAACAGTAGCAGCTACCTTTTTTTCAATGGACAAAATAGCCAAATTCGATAATCTTTCTTCGCTCATTGTCGATCTTAGATAATTTTTATTTAGTTTAAGTTTCGAAAAACTTCTTTCGCACGAGGACGCAGTAACGCAGGTAGTTGAAAAATATTGCAAAAGTGAAAATAAATTTGGTATTGACTTTGATGAAAGTCCCATTTAACAATTAATGTACTCTTAAGATTAATATTGCTATCAGTGGCGTCTCGTGACTTTAAACTTAGGGCGTTGGAAACTGTATTAGCCCTGTGACCGGTTTTAAAAAGGGCAGAAATGTGCTCAAACAGCTGCGGGGAAATTGGAACTCAGGGTTAACCTGCCCATTCCCATTTTTAGGAACATACTACGGAGATTCCCTTTACAGAATTTTAATAATAAGAAAAACAAATTTGTATAATATTCATCTATATTTAACAAAATCAGTTCGATATGCTCGTTTCAAAATTTTAAAGTTGAAAGTTAATTTAAGATGCATGTAATTTATTTACCAATGTATCTAGGTGTTTTGTTGTGAAAACTATAGATCGGTGTGGGTAGTTTTATGTCTCAGCTGTTC
>JAWZYV010015529.1:0-51780 GCA_038373885.1 Cheiracanthium punctorium
AATCATTAACCAACTAACAATTTCTTAAAATTTTTTCAATATGTGCATGGATGAAGAAACGTTTCAATATATTTATAGATAAAGATACATTCTGCTGAACAAAAAAATTTAAAAAGTACACTGCTGGCCACCCAAATTGCAACACCAAGAAAAACAAGAGATATCACAACAAAATTTATTGTGTAGATAACATGTTGACCAAGTAACAAATGATTAAATTTACAGCATTCTATGAAGCGTGGTTCCTGCCAAAATCAGTACCCAGAGTAGCCGCCGTTGTTGGAGATCACAGCTGCCACACGCCTCGGCATTGATTCAAAGAGACTTTGAATGTGTTCTTGGGGTACAGCAGACCAAGCAGCTTCCACACGTTGCCAAAGTTGATCTGGTGTGACAGCTGGGGATGAACTCTGGGTCAGTCGTTGAGCAACCATGGAGCACATGTTTTCTATCGGCGAAAGATCCGGAGAGCGCGCCGGCCAGGGAAGCAATTCAATCTGGTGATTGACGAAGAACCCTTGGACAATGCGTGCCACGTGTGGCCGTGCATTATCCTGCTGAAATATGGCTGTTGGCAAGCCCTGAAGGTAAGAAAGGACAACTGGCTCCAACACCTCGGAGATGTAGCGCTGGCTGGTTAAAGTACCGGCAATGCGTACTAGAGGAGTGCGAGAGAGATATCCGATACCGCCCCATACCATAATACCCGGTGCAGGACCAGTGTGACGGTGCATAATGCAGCTGTTCAGCATCCTCTCTCCACGGTGTCTCCAGACTCGAATCCGACCGTCGTGGTGTTGCATACAGAAGCGTGACTCGTCAGTAAAGAGAATTTCATTCCATTCTGTCGTCCACATCCTTCTTTCATCGCACCATTGGCGGCGGAGACGTCTGTGGTTCCGCGTCAGAGGTAGACAAAGCAACGGACGTCTTGCGGACAGACCATTCTGCTGTAAACGACGTCGAATGGTACGCGCAGACACTGGATGATGCGTTACAGACTGAATCTGCTGTGATATGGTTCGTGATGTGACTGAGCGGTCCGTCACTGCCATGCGTACAATCTGCCTGTCATCACGTGACGTGGTGCACTGAGGTCGATGCGGTCGATCACGTCTGTCCGTCGTACCCTCCTGCACCCAACGATCACATATCCGCATCACAGTTGTTTGGTTTCGTCCAATACGACGACCGATTTCCCTGAAAGATAACCCACAATCTCGGTATGCCACTATCCTTCCTCTGTCAAACTCGGATACTTGATCAAAAGATGATCGTTGTTTCCTACGAGGCATAATTTATCGTTTTTTTGAAAAAAAAGCAAGAAAAACACAATTGCTGTACTTGAAACCGTCGAAATCTCCAAGCCTTAAATAGCGCTTTGAGGTGGCGCCACAGGCGCGCTTGATGTGCGTCTGCGCTGAAATTCTAATCATTTGCATATCTCACCTCAGCTAATGCATGTTGTAAATTTCATATTATTTGCATGCTTCCTTCAGGGTGTTGCATTTACGATGGCCAGCAGTGTAAAAAAAAAATCTGAAATTCTTCCAGATTTTATATACGCACTTGAGTGTGCTTTTACTCTCTCTCACACATACGAAACCACCAAGATTTTATATGTCGGTTTCAAGTATGGAGTATGCTTCAACATGGCACAGTGGTTATGTCCTTGGAAATAATAGGCAGGCGAAGCGTGAAGCGGGTCTCATCGCGCGTCTGTCAACCTAACTGAAACCACCGCCACCGTCAGACTATCGCCAAAACTCGACCAGAACGATGACAAATGGCGATATTTTGGGCATGGACCCAATGACTGACTATCGCCAAATTTGGCGATGTTTTGGAAAAATCGCCAAGGTCGACGACAGACGGCGAGATTTTGGGCATGGACCAAACAATGACTGTCTACAGTTAAATTATATTGAAGATGTCCATAGACATTAAAGTATTGAAATTTTTTTCGGTGGTCCTGTAAATAAACTCTCCAGTAGATTGGAACCAAAAATCCAGATGCACAACTACATGTTACAACAATCTTATGTATGAAATTTCAACATTCTACGACTAAAATTTTTTGAGATTTGAGAGTTAAATACATACACACGTACAACAAAAGTCGCCAAGCTTGGCGACTTTTGGCGTAGTTCTTGAGGGAGGCACGTGACCGTGGTCGGACCATTACCTAACTTATATGGTAGGATGGCATTGTGCTTGAAATGGATAAATGCCCCTAAAATTGCCATTGACCGTAATGTATTGGAAATCTTTTGAGTGTTCCTGTAGCAGAACTATAAATGATAAAGACACTTCTTTTAATGGAGAAATTCATTTTGTAACTCTTAACAGCATATATCACTTCTGAGTCGTTTGAAATAGCCCTAATACCTCTAAAAACGCTTTGATGAATTTCGGCCCATAGAGCGTAATGTATTTCGAATCTTTTGGGCGGTCCTGTAGATAAACTATCCAGTCGAATGGAACCGAAAGGGGAGGTGCACAACTAGATGTTACAACAATCCTAAATATAAAGTTTCAACATTCTACGCCTAATAGTTTTTGAGATATGCGAGTTTAATGAATTTCGGCCCATTGAGCGTAATGTATTTCGAATGTTTTGGGCGGTCCTGTACATAAACTATGCATTCGATTGAGACCAAAAGGGGAGGTGCACAACTAAAACCACACAAAATGCAAGAATATAGATTGAAAACTAAAGAAAACCCTACCCAAGTCCGTAACAATATAGTTGATTTGATACTCTAACAATATAGTTAATTTGATATATTGGTAATTGTATAATATCTTTTTTTTTTAAGAAGAAGAAGAAGAAGTATATGTGCGTGGAAAAATGGAGGAAGATATCTTAGTCCTTCTCATAATGGCTCAACTCTACACGTACATAACCGATAACATTTATGCAAAACAGATCATACAGTACTTTGTGAATATTTCGCAGTGCCAAATTCTCTTTGGTCATTTGATAATAAAATGAATGGATACATTACATTGTATTATGTATTTAAGGCAAACACTACACGTGGGGTAATCTGCTTTGGGAGGAGAACTTTCTAAGGGGTTCAAACGCGTATTCACGGGACATCTAGAGAAAACCGTCCAAAGCTCCAGATCGACAGCCGCGCGGTAGGCCAGAATCCTTGAATGACTGGTGACAATATTGATGATATTGAATTCTGAGAACCAATTTCTGATGTTTTAAGGCGACAATGGACCATAATTATTTTTTTCTGCATTTATTTGCCAATTGCTGTAAAATTTTGTATATTGACATAGTTTTATTTGAATAGTAAAAATACTAACTCAAAGTTAACTTCAGAGTTTAATTAATTAAGAAATTAATTAAAACATGCTAATTAATGATATTATCTAAAAATGCTCCATGCGCATCAATTTTTGTCTGTGACATTAGATTTTTTTCCTTAAGCTAACTTTATGTAGCTATAATAAAAGTTAGTGCGCATTTTTTTTTTTTTTATAATCAAAACTTTAGTAATGAAGAAATTATTTTCGTACACATATGTGATTTTCGGCAAAATTTCAACCAAAACAACACAAAAACATAAAAAAACTAAATTTTAAAAAAATATTCAATAAAACTTGCACTAAGTTTCATTAATACATTTATGAAGCATCTTTTCGCCAAATTTCAGTAAGATACAACAATACTGAATGCGCATGGAACATTTTTAGATAATATCATTAATTAGCATGCTTCAATTAATTTCTAACGATACCTCTGGGGGTGCCGATTTCAGGGGTTGGTCCCTCCTCTGGAATTGGTTCAAAACTACGGGACCCCGAGCTAAGACGGACTTCCTCCCACTGGGGCTCATTGAAATGGAAGCCGCTCCTTCAGCCCATCGCCTGCCTATTTAGGGGGATCTGTCACCGCAACGCGGTTGCCAGAGGGCATTAGCAACAATAACAACAACATAATTAATTTCTTAATTAATTAAACTCTGAAGTTAACTTTGATTTAGTATTTTTACTAGTCAAATAACACTATGTCAATATACAAAATTTTACAGCAATTGGCAAATAAATATAAAAAAAAAATGATTATGGTCCATTGTCGCCTTAAATGTATAAATAAAACAAATGAAATTCTAATTACTTAAATACAAGTGCTGTATAACATATAAAATAACGTCACTGTTTATTTAGTATTTTGCTTAATATTCTTTAAATAGGACAATTTATCTAATAGAATACTTACTCATTTTACCATTTCACGTCATAGGACAAAGTGCTCATAAAACTTAAAAAAGAAAAATGTTATGGGAATGTGTTGTATTAGGGGAAACATTTTTAAAATTTACTTAAATGCGCACAACAGCACTTGTAACTAGTGCAATGCAAAGTGACTAAGAAAATTTAAAATCTAAAATGTACTATGCTTATAACTATTTAAAATTAAAAATTATTCATTTTATGACCTGACCCTTTTTTTAAAATTGTTAAACCGGACACTAATTTGTTCAATTAAATAAGTGCAAAAATATTATCTGCTTAGCGCACAAAAGGTCACTGTGAAAATTATATTTGAGTTATGTTACAGCACTCCAAAAACATTTATACATAGACATGGTTGCAAAAAATAAAATGAAATACATATAAATAAATAGGCTACTTTATATCGCCTTCATTTGAGATTTTTCTCTTTCCAATGTTTCGCGTAAAGAAGGGGAAATATAATAAATAAAATAAAATAAATTATTCTTCGAAAAGTTAAGCATGTTTAATTGCATGATTAGTTGAAAAAGATGAATATTAATATATGGAGCAGAATATAATATTTCTGTGTTTTTTGTTGACTTTATTATATTTATGTTACTTTCGTGCAGGGCCTTATTATCGAATGGCAAATCGGGACTTTACCCAGAGCCTCCGACTCGAAAGGGCCCCCAATTTCAAGTGTTGTTCTAAAATATTCTTTTTTATATCAAAATTTTATGCAAATTAAACAAATTTCATAGATGGGGCCGCCAAATCCATCAGTGCCCGAGGCCCCAGTGGTCATAATCGGGCCCTGCTTTCTTGAGGTATTACATCTTTAGAATTGTATTTGTTTGCATCAATAAATTTAAGAAAACGAACACGGCGGGAGAAGCCCTCCCCCCGCCCCCTTATGTAAAAATTAATTACATTTTATTAAACCAAAGCTTTAAATATATGTGCGAACTTGAAGTATGTTTAAAATAATAATACTTTACATAAAAATATATGTAAAAGCTATTTCTAAAAAAATCATAAGCAAAGTTAACAAGCAAGAATTATTTCCGATGAATTTGACGATCGTTAAAATTGAAATTGTATAAAAATTTGCAAAATTGTTTGTTTCATTTGATAATTTTACGTACGTATAAAATAACGTCATGCCTACATTAAATACGTATAAAAGAATTTTCATGCAATTCTATTTCCTATCGTCAAACCTGTCGGAAACTTAAGATTGCCTTTATTGCAAAACTTACACTGAATTTCATTAACGGCCATTTAAATTTTTATAGTTTTACACTGCATCTTAATTAAAACGGGGATTTTTCATTAAATTTTTTGCTTAAAAAAAAAGTCCTCCGAAGGTAGGCTCATACCTTAAAAAGCTTGCTCATTTCAGACCAAAGCTTTAATATAAATTTTAAAAATAGAAATTGCGGACGAAATTAGTTTTCTTTGCTAAAATAAACATACAATCTTAAATACATTATGGGTGCATTATTAGTACGAACATTTAAATATAGATGGCAGCACTACAGAACGGGCCGAATAGCCTGTAAGCTATCGGCACCGTCGGTCCGAATAGCCACTCTGACGATGGCCGGCATCCCCCCCCCGTCAATTCGCACCCTGATTATCAATGTTATATTTGATCAGAATCTCCAGTATTTTGAAACTGATTTATATTTATTGTTATTAACAAACTATTATTCACAAAAACCGATATCCAAGTAAGTAATATTTTATATATTCTTTTTGTATACATCCTCATTGTAATTTAAAATCCATGTATATTAAATCATTTTTATGTTTGTCTAATGACTTAGTGTGCTTAGTATATTTATTATTTTATTTACTATTTTCAAATTTTATTTTAATACTGAAAAATTAACCAAACGAACTTGTAAAATATTTTTACATTAATTTTTAAAAAATCTTTTTAATACTATACCCCAATCCTTTGACTACCTACAACATGTCACTTTTAATCTGTTTTCATATGTTATCTTTAATTTTAGTCTTTCATTTTTATCTCTGACTACTTATTTGACAATCGAACAGATTTTAATCAATCTCGCCTAAGAAGTTCTACTTCTGACACGTGTACTCTGTACACACGCTCTTTTTTTTTTTCTTCAGTTTTTTTCTGAAAGAAATAAACTAAACGGAAACTTTCAGGGAAAAAGTACAAATCTCTAAATTTGAGGACTTTTCGCGTCCGCAAGAAGTATTCTTGGGGACAAAATGAAAAAAAAAAAGATCTATATTTGGGGACTGTCCTCGAATTTAGAGGACGTATGGTTACCTTACTTTAAACTTTCAGTCACAGGCACTCCCTACACATACTTTTATCTACTTCGTAAATAAAAACCATCAAATTAGAAAAGTTTTTCACCTAAAGAAGTCACCCGAAACAACTGTTACCTGTTTTTCGAACAGCGTCGGCGCAAGGTTATCCGGCGCCAGCCTGCAAAAAAAGCTAAAATCGCCCCCACCCTCCAACTTTTTTTTTTCTTTTTTACAGGAGAAATAAGTTTTAAAGAAAGCATTTGTTGAAAAAAAAAATAATAAATTTATTTATCGGGAAAATTTAATTTTCCTGCATTTAATATTTACAAACTTTTCTATAATTTCTTTTCTATCTATCTCTTGACAGATTTCATTTTCAACAGCAATCAAAGCTAGATTTATGAGTCTTTCCTGAGATATACTTGACCGTAAATACATCTTGATCAATTTTAATTGAGAATGATCTTTCACTACAAGCAACACTAACAGGAATGCTGAGTAGTATTCTCAATATGATATTCAATTTCGGGAAGCACAATTTATTTGACACCATTAAGTTCAGAATATCGAATGGGTCATTCATACGGGCGGTAAAAATGTCTTTGGAAGCTACTATTTCGTCAAAAAGTTCTTCTGTGTTAATATCTTTACTATCACCATATTGTAACAATTTTTCTAAATTACTGCATTTTATTTTCAAATCTGCATTATCGATTTCCGATAAATTACACAAGAAACTAAAATTATCGCAGTGATTTTTCATTGCGTAAAATCTTTCATTTAATGATGCCCAAGCTGTATATCCAGAATTCTAAAAAAGACATTTGTCCTAAATTTCTCTTCTGGAAATTGAGGGATTCGTCACCATGTTCGTAATCGAAGTGACATTTCTTTTTCCTTCGTCGGATTTCTTCAACAGTTTTAAAATGGGGCTCGCCATTTTAAAACTGTTGAAGAAACGGCGGCAGTTCAGAACGGCGGCAATATAAGCCGCCGTTCTGAAATACCCAAAGAGCTTCACGCACTTCTAGGCGCCGGTGCCGCAATTTTTTTTTATAAGTACATTTATTTTCCTCATGAATCACTTTTTAAAACTTGTTTCAAGGAGTATGTTCAATGAAGGAGAAATTTTTCACGAGCCCGACCGCTATCGTGAATTGCAGAGCCCGGTTTCGGGCCCGGGCTCGGGCACGGGCTTTCGGGCTCGGGCTGAGCTCGTCTCATCTCTAGTATGTATCACTAAATTTACTCCCATTATCACTTTTCGAATATATTAAACCTTTCTTTTGAATATTATGTATATATACCCTATATGTATGTGTGTGTGGGAGGGAGAGAGTATTTATATATAAAATGATGATATTCAATCAAACAAATCTCCCCCTTTCCCCCCCCCCCTAAAAAATGTCGGACCCCCCCTCCAAAATTATTTTCTGGGTACGGCCCTGGTAATATATGTTCCTGACCCCCCCTCTTGGGTGCGGCCTTGCAAAACATTTTATCAGACAAATAAACAAATTATATATATACGCTGCAATCATTATAAATATAAAACATATCTTCCTAAAAGCTGTCCATTTTGAAAAATTTTGCTTTGGGGACAATTTGGTGCCCCTCTGTGTTTGGCGCCCGCCTGCAATCATTATAAATATAAAACATATCTTCCTAAAAGCTGGCGCCCGCTTCCGCCGGCCCTGCTGGGGCGAGTCGCCTCGGCTGGGATATTAACAGGATCAGAACTTCGACGCCCTGCGTCACCCAAAAGCTGCCACTAGTGGAAGACGAATGACATCTTAGACGATTCAGTTGAAAGGCGATCCACATTTCATAGGCCGGGTGCTCACTTCTTCCAAACCATCTTCAACACCACGCGTCGCCGCAGGTAGTCTGCCACACTCGAGTCTTGGAACGTCAAATGGAAATAGGCCAGCCGAGAAGAAAAGGCCTCAGAACCTTCAGCCACCGGGCCAAGTATGATCTTCAAACGTGTGAGATGGTACAGATGAAAATAAATTTCATAGTATGGCTGAGGGTCCACACCGAGGCACCATCACAAGCTTTCATGTCGATACGCAACAGGCAGAGCTCCACCAAGTCCCCCGTTAGCATGCCACAGTCCAACCCGCTCCGGCGAAACGCCGCGGAGATCCTCGTAGAGAGCGAAGCTCAAAGCTCAGTCGTGCTTCCCGACGTCGCTACTGATCTGGACTGATCCGGGTCTTCACCCCCCCCCCCACCTCCAGACTAAAAACCTCAAGATAATTCAAGACCACACTGGAGATAAAGCGATCTCGCTACGGCGCTCCATGAAAACCATAACTTCAGTCAGTCAGTCAGTTACCTGTTTTTGCATATGGTGTTGTTCATTTAAAACTTCCTCTTTCTTCATGTGCAATCTGTTGTTGTGTATTTGAAACTTTAACGCTACTTGTTAAAGAATTCTATTGTTACTTTTTAGTAATACGATTTCAGAGTATTAAATATCTCTCATTTGTAAGTATTTCCTTTTCCGCGATCTAATTTTGAGAAATGTGATGTTGAAAAGTAGGGTAAGGATAATGGTAATAATATTTAACGATAGAGGGCAGTACTATAGATTTTTAAAATGATGGAAAAAAACAAGACCTCAAGATAGGTAAGGTGACCAACCCCCTTATGCAGACAACTCAACTAATGAAGTGATAATGATACAATCATTTTCTAAAAAATAATGATCGTATCACTATCTCGTATGCAAACTCAAAGAAAATGATGATCATTATCTCTGACGTCAGAACATACCCCGATCATTTTCTCCAAAACAACTTTTAGAGGCGATATCGATTATATCGAATGTAGACCAATCAGAGGTCTTCTAGCAGTGGGGTTTATTAATATGACGTAATGCAGAATTTGCCCTGCTGTACCCTGTCTGCTAGCAGCTAGCGAGTTTGTTTTGATTTTAACGGTGAGCTCATGATGGCTGAAAGTGGATTTTTAAGCCTTGCTATGCAATATAATAGATCGAATAGAAATAAAAGAACTTGCAAAAGTCTTTTAAAACATTTCAATAACGATATAAATTCAATAGTCAGTTTTGTAAAGATAATTTTTATGTACAAAGGTATACAGATTAAACTCGCAAATTAAATTTGCGATTTGTATTTGCTTTCCTTAGAGTTGGAATGTTAAAGTTTTATGGTGAGTATGTTTAAAGTTTTATAGTTTCTTTTCGTCTTTATGTTAATTATACTCTTTTGAAATGCATGAACTGCAGCTCATATTCTTTCTAACACTCCTGAATAATACACAGTTATGCAGAGTGCATTGCACACACACACACACAATAGCATTTTCTTTTCTTCTTTTTTTTTAAACCACACGATTTCTTGTAATGTGCTTTTAATTAAGATATCCCACATTTACTATGTTAGTGTTTAAAAATATACTACTATAACATGTTGTACTTAATTAGTACATGTAAAAGTGCTCAATTTTCATCAGTTGATAAATGGATAATTTTCATCAGTTGATATAAGGTGTTTATATTTTGTGTATATCTTACTATTGACCTAACTTTACGATTTATTTTAAGTTAGCATGTTTTACTTTGTGTGCTACATTTATTAAAGTTATTTAAAATATTATAAATTATCTTGTTTAATTAACATACTACACAAAATGTTAGATAATTTATTAAACTACCTGATTATTTATTTCTATCTATATAATAATATTCAAGCATTTTTTAAAAAACTTTATTATTTAAGTTTTTCGTGTCTTCTAGATGTGCTAATTTGTTAATTTTATCATTTAAGATATAACTTTTCTTGTTTAGTTAGCATAACTTGCAAGAATATCTTTCTCAACATCCTTGCAACAATATTAGGCAAACTCCAAGAAGCTGGTTTTGTAAAAAATTTAACTGCTCACAAAAACAGTTCAATAGGTCTTAACTTCTTTAGAAATTTGTATCCTATTGCACACACCAAGAGCCACATAATTTGGAAATTTAAGTCTCCTAACTTAAGATAATTTACATTTTTTTTTTTTTTTTTTGATTCATTGATAGTAGTAACGTAGGAACAACATTTGTGTTATAGCACTATTTTTTCACAGGTGGTATACAGGGTGATTCAAAATTAGAGGGACAAACATTTAGGAAGGGTAGAATGTACACAAGATAGCTCAGAATCACATAGCAATGCGGCATCAGAAATGTCTTCTTCATGTATCTGTTAATAATCACATTAGAAGAAGTGTTGAATTGTGGGGAATCTAATTTCTTAGCCAAGTTTCATAAAGAATTGGCTCTCCACTGACAATTTCATCAATGTAATAATTTAAAAAATCTGAATTAAAAATTTTTATCAAGTGCAATTTGTGAAAGATGCAATAGTTTTTGAAAAAACCTGGCCGGAAATTTCACTGTTACTTCAACATATCTTCCAAAGGGATATTAATAGGTTCAAGAAGACGATGTTTCCGACCTCTCATCGCTGTGTGATTCTGGACCGTCTTGTTATAACCTACCTCGTCCCTCTAATTATGAATCGCCCTGTATACAAGAATGCTGAATAGTTCATTGAATTACATGTTTTAACATATATGTATTTATTACATGTAACACATGTATGTACAATCCCTGATTTTAAGAATTTACTGGATATGTTTTAACAATGGATCTCAAGATTTTATATTTTTTGTAAACACCTTCTATAATTTAAAAATATTGATAAGCACCTCTTATGTAGTCGACTACTAGTATAATATTTTGTTGAAACAGATTCCCAAGATTCTTCTTATGAACTCCTTTTCAGATTAAAAAAAATAAAATAAATCCCTAGTGTACTAGTGCATTTTTTTTTTTTTTTTTTTTTTGCGTGTGTATGTGTGTGAACTCTTTTTTTTCCACATCTCATGACTGGTTAGATACAAATATATTATAATATATAGTTTATCTATTTATTTGCTCCTGTTCATGTTGCTTTATCAAAAATAAATTTTTAAATACTTCGAATGAAAATAATTACTAAATTACAGGATTGAGTCTGTGCTTTTATGGATTTCAGCCGTATAGTTTTAAGAGTAATATGCTAACTGATTTTTTGGGAATGACAGAAATATTCATATCTCTGCCTTCTCAAATAAATCTGTTGGATACTCTAAAAACAAATCTCTAATTGCCAGTGAAGTGTGCTACCTCACTAAGTGGAGATAACTTGCCAAAGTGTACAATGTTCGAGGTAATCGCAAAAGGTAAGCAATATCTTTTAGTTTTATACAAGTTACTAGCCGCCTCCGGCAACCAGTTGGTTCGTCATCGTAATAAATCTTGTTCGAAGAGAACCAAGATAAAGAATGACAATCAACGATTTCATGTTCCTCACCGTCTTCCTTGGCCCTGAAATCTCTGATTCTGAATGGAATTTAAAATTAAGATGGTTACAAATAGGAGCAGCCCTATGGTAAGTGTCGCCCCCTGCTAATATAAAAATGATGTCCCCCTTTTACGTTCTACTTAGTTTTTGAGTTCTAAATGACGCCCCTTCGAAGCCAGCGCCCAGATGCAATGCTTATTATGTTGGGCCGCCCCTGGTTACACAAATAAAATGGTTAAATGATAAAAACCTACAAACAGGAACAAATTATTTTCATCGTATACTAATTCTGAAGAGCTTCTGGATATATTGGCCTTTATCAAAAAACGGAAAGGGAAAAAAAAAAAAATCTGAAACACTTTCAGATTTTAAATACGCACTAAAGTGCTATATATTAAAAGCGTATTATAATCTGTGGGTCTTACCTATTTTGGTTTTTATTTCATTAAGTTGGAAAGTATGTCATTATTCATGAGGTGATTAAACAAAATTAAAATTGATATTTCTAACATTCTTTTTCTGGATGTATTACATTAAAAATAGATGGAGAAAAGCTGCACAGAAAAATGCACAATTCCAACGGAATGAAAATTTCAAAAACTTATTCTGAGGTGTATTCATAATCCAAGGAGCAGACGATAAAATTACGATAAATTGCAGCAAGCGTTATAATCATCTCCCCCCAAAATTGCACATCAACCATTTTATTTTTTGCCAAATTAAAAAGTCGACTAAACTCAATTTCAAACTAATTTTATTTCACTATAAAGTAAAATTCGTTATAATGATTTCGCTATAAGGTTTTAAATCTCCTATATTTTAACATTAGACCAACTAAATAAGAAATCCTTCTTTGTTATATCGTGTTTCGTTATAAAGAGAGTTGACTGTATTTTGTTTGAAATGTACAGTATAAATTATATTTGTTTTTATACAACCATTTTAAATTTTAGACAAAAATTCATTTTAATACAACGGTCTTCAGTAAGTGAAATATTATCAAGAATATCAGATTTTGTAAAAGTGAGCATAAGTACAAATATATATATAGTATATCGAAATATTTTACTGTCGATAAGCAAGAGTGAATATTATCAGGACCCATTCTAAGCATTTTGCCATACTGGACAAAAATCTTAAATGCATTCTTTGCAAGTAATAATGAACAATATGTTTTTAATTCAATCAAAATTTATTTCTCCTGGATAATACAGACTGTAAATTTTTTGCCGAAAGTAAAAAACAACGTATTTAACACACCAATATTTTTCACACTCACAACCAAACTGTTGCCCCTGAATTATAGCATCTCAGAAAAATGTGTTTTAGTTTCAGCAATGCAGTCAGAATTTTTTTTCAGTGGGGTCCATTAGGATGTAGCCAGATGGGGGGATCAGATTTACTCCCTTCCAAGAACTGCTTTTCCATTAAACCCGAGCCTATGAGCAATGAGTTCAAACTCAGAGATTTTCATTTATTTTTCATCACTTCGGCAAGCCTTTAGTATCACCCACCCAAATTTCTCGCCAAAAGACATCGCCAAGCCTGGTGATAAATTGTCAAATGTAGCAACCCAAATTGTATTATGAGTTCACGTTTATGCTTCCAGGTCCAACTAAGAGAGTTATAATTGGCTAATGAGAGAGCGTTGATTACAGTGCTGTTTTTTCGGGAATTAAATCATTTATGTTTTCAAAATTGAAGGGAGTAGCATCTGAAGTGTGGATCAGCCATGTCAAACATGTGCTTTACTATGGTTTATTGAAAACGAGTTAGTGTTGTGAAGGTTAAAGTAAATGCATTTTAAAGGAACATAAAGAGTATAAGTGTTGATTTTTCAAATTAGTGAAAGAGCTTGGGAAAGCCAAGAGTTACAAATAGATATTTTATGTATGAGTTCATATGGAATTATGTTTAAATATGTTGTTATTTTAGAAAGTGATTCTATCAACCTTTCAAGTTATTAGGCAAGTTGGGGGGGCAGTGGTGTGCTGTACCACTGAGCTACTCTGGGACGATTTCCAGATGAAATTTCTCGCATTAGAATCGTTGGCATTTATCATCTTCAGCAAACCACAGATGGAATAGATGAAACAATTAATTCGCGACAACTCCATTACGCCGCGGAAATTACACATATTTTTAGAAAGTGATTCTATCAACCTTTCAAGTTATTAGGCAAGTTGGAGTGTTTAGGCTAATTAATTTTTTATTTTTTACCAACTATGCAAAAAATTCCAGAGCTGGGAAACAAAATAAAAAATTAATCAGCCTAAACACTCCAACTTGCCTAGTAAATATGTTGTTATTGTCGACGGTGTTGCGTTTAGAAACAAGATGCCCACCATTTTGTAATTAGGACTTGCACCGAGAAGTTAAAAGGTAAGCTTTTATGATTTAGGCATTTTTAGTTTGAGTTTTCAAGTTTTGGGGAAAGTGCAGAGCGGAGTTGCAAATAGATATCTCATGTATGAGTATACGAGGAATTATGTTTAAATATGTTACTGTCAAAGATTTTCTGATTAGAAACAAGATGGCTGCCGTTTTCAAGCCCAGAGTTGCATTGAGAATTTAAGTTGTAAAGTTTTTTGAATACACCTTTTATGATGGGAAAATTTATTTGTGCAATGACTTTTTGGAGGTAATAAGGGATATCAATTGGGAGAATTTTAATTATAAGGTTTAGGGAGTTTTATACTGACTTTTCTGAAGTTTTCTGTTCTGCTGATATTTTTTGTTTGTATTTTTATAAAAAGGTTCCTGTAGGGGGAAAAAAAGTGATAATTTAAAATTGGCAAAATGTAAAAAAAAAAAAAAAAAAGGAAGCTATGATAAATGACATCCATATACTTTTACATGCTCTTGGATAATAATATCATAGTAACTGTGGATAAAAGTGCGATATGTTTTTGTGTCTAGAAAAAAGATAGCCCCTATTCTGGAACTCAAGAGTTTCGTCAAGAGTTTGAAAGGTAAACCTTTAACAAAACACGGTACTTGGCACTGGCACCAGTTTGGCGAAAAACAAATGGCACCAAAAATGGCAGGTGGGCAATATTAAGCTGTTCCATTATTTCAACAAAAATACAAGTGTGTTTCAATCTGGCTATGAACAGAATTGTATATCTGTTTTAATGAATAGTAGGTTGGTTCTATAGAGAGGAGGGATGAGGTAGTTTGCTCCACAGACCTTACATCAGTGGTTTGCTCTGTTTGACAAAATGAATAGGTCTTCATGCCAGGTTTACATTTTATTGTCGCAGAGATCATCCTAGGATGAAAAAGGGACAGGATGATAGTCCTTAAAAAAGGGCAATTTAAGCTTTCAAGGGCATGTCAGAATATAAAGAGGCACTATACGAATATAAGAATCTGTAAGGTGCTGACTATCAGCAAAAAGGAAAGGGATGCCGCAACGCAATAAATATAAACAGAGAGGAGAGGATGGCACTATGAATGAAATTGGGGCAAGAAGAGCTGCAGGCAGCGCACTGTTTTTGAGTGGCTAAATGGCACCAATTTTTTTTTCAAAGTGCAAGTAGGGCGGGGAGGGCACAGCGCCCTTCGAAAAACACCTAGGATGAACAGAACCTGATTACCGAATAGGCCCATAAGGCCCGTGCCTCAAAACTACAATATTTATTATTTATACTTGTGGAATGTGATAGGAATAGGTGTGTGTGTGGGGGGGGGGCAAAATAACAGCAGGCCTATAGTATCAGAAAGTGTTAATCAGGCCCTGAGGATGAACACTGGTTGTTGACTATACTTGTGTGTCATTGCAATTGGACAATAGTGATCATTGTTTTTAGCATTTCTCTAAGAGACATTTAAGAAATTAAAACTTGTTGGAATGTTTTCATTTTTTTAATTACAAATACATAAAATACATTAATAAATTTGTTTTAATTAATCATGATACTCACACAAAGGGTTCACATTGCCGCCTATCTTCAGCACTTACCTGCAGAGATTTCTGTTACTCTTGCAGCTTATAAAACTGGGCAGATAACTTCATCCTATTTTACAAGCCGAAAAAGTACAAGTACAATGCTGCTGCTTCAAATGTACAGCAAAATTGTACGAGCACTCATTAGGCATAAAAATATATGAACTGTATCGATCATATTCCTAAAAAGAAAAACAGACTACAATATTAAAGGAAACTAAAAATGTAAACAAATTGTCACTTCAAGAGGGCAACCAGGAAAAATTTTCGGAGGGCAGGGGGGATATGAAATAAACGGTGAATAAATAAACCTTGTATCTGCATGACATACAGCTTGTGCTAACTAATCTGATAATTTCAGACAGAGAAGGGGATACAATTTATAAATTCACAGTGCAAAATAGTAGCAACACACTGGATGCAGAATTCAAAAGAAGCCACACATTTAATACTATGCCACACGACATGTCACCCAAGCAGTGGCGTAACTAAGTGGGGGGGGGGGGGGGTTAGGGACCCTGGGACCCAAATCACTATTGTCTATGGTAAAAATGAATACGCAGGATACATATGCGGACATATATGATAAAGTCAAAGTCAAACATTGGCACAACAGCCCCTCTGCAGGGACAAGACCTGCACTGCTCAACGGCGCCTTCGTGACCATGGACTCTGTGATACGGATGCCATATACCTAGGCCCGGTGGTCAGCCTGACACGAAGCCCACAGTGTTTGACCCCAAGCAAGCCTAAGTCCTTATTTTATTGACCCACTCAATGGATGAAAGGCTGAGTTGACCTTGCCCAGCCTGGGATTACACATATGATCAGTATGCACAAAAACTATATACATGTTAATACATATGCTTGTATCAATATGAAAGTGACCTTCATTAGCAATGTCTACCCCAGTGCCCATACTTAGTCGGGTAATGCATGGAATTTTAAATTGCTGTCCATTAAGAAAATAAAATCTGATTTTATAAACTGATAATTGAGCATGTAAACAAAACAATTCAAACATTTTTTTAGAAAAAAGCAGTATGTAGATAAATCTAACTAAATTAGAGATGGATTGCATTGGCTTTACTGATTAATAATGTCAAAGATGCTTAATTCGAAAATTTATGGTTTTATTAATCAGTAAATAATAGTACTACTAATTAGTAAAATTGTATTAATTTTCTTTAAATGTGGGAGAAAATTTCTAACACTGTTGGACTGTTTACAATTTTATTTATGAGGTAGGATGACAGAAAATCACCTTATGATTGAAGAAATCATAAGGTGAAAAAACAATACAAGTTTTTCTAAATAAGCAAAAAATAAACACATTATAGGAAAAGTTGCAGTTATAATAAGCAATGTATAGTCATATTCAATACAAATTAAATATTTGGAACTCTCAAATGCATACATCATGGCACAGAATTTACATTAATTATACATTTAAATAATCTAGCATCGATCAATGGAGGTCGAAGTGAAGAAGTTCGGCCCTTAAAGTAGATATATCATTTTTTTTTTTTTTTAATGTAGTGTGTACCATAATAGTCTAACCAACACAAATTTGGTAAAATTAGTGGCTGGAATAGGTAAATAAAACACTTTAAAAGATAGAACGTATTAAATTTAATTTTATTACAATACTATCACTTTCACAAATATCTTAACATTCATTCAAATTTTGTTCACGTGTATTTTAAAAAAAAAAAAAAAAAAAAAAAAAAAAAACGCATACAATTAGCCAAGTGCTAAAAAAACACCATCATTTACAATATTTTATGAGCTAATAATGCAACACATAAAATAAAAAGCTGAAACAAATTGTAAAGATGCAACATATGAATAAATAAAACGACGTAATACTTTACCTTACAAATGTAAATATGTCTGCAAATATCCACGATCTCCAAAGTACAAAGCCTCTTCTTCACTGTAAACAATCAAATATTGACGATCACTTCGGATAATGAGTGGTCTGAACCAGTCATTATAAATTCAGCAGTTTTTCCGGGTACGTTAAAGAAAATGATTGCCGTTCTGTGAGCTTGCATACCGTTTAATGATCATGATGGAATATAATGATAATCACTAGGAATAATGATCATTATAAAGAGCTTGCATATGGGGGCAAACGTCCCCATTTTCCAGGGACTGTCCCCATTTTCAGGACGTTTTTCAAATTGTCCCCAGAATGTAAAAATGGAACTGGGGACAATTTTTAATTATTGCATTGTTTTTCAATTAAATTAGTGTTAGTTATTGCATTAATTATAAATGTCCCAGTTTTGCTGTCAGAATCGGGACATGTCCCCGATTCTGACTACAAAAATCTGGTCACCTTACCTCAAGGTAACAAGACATAGGAGGTCTTGGGGGAAAATATGCTCAAAGGGAAAATTTTGAGGGAAAAATTATGGTTACCTTCCTTCCATCCACATCCATCCAATTCCTGGTCATATGTTTGTAAACAACTATTTTATTGACTGAAGTTTTTTGCGAATTTTTGTGCAATATGAAATATAAGTGGCTGTTTCGTTTTTAATTTACCGTTTATGCAATTTATTTTCCGATTTAGAAAACGTATGATGTAAAAGGACTTTATTTTTATGGGTGAAATATTTCAAATTTTGCAGGTAACTGAACTTTGTCTGACTGAACTGTTAAGCTGTGATATCATCCTTTTTTTTTCCCACACAATATTCGATAAAGTATAATTCTTTTATGAAATAATGGTACAGTTTCTAAGTAACTGATTTTTTTCCTTTTCTTTATTTGCTTACTGAATATTTTCTTAAAAAGACATCCGGAAAAACCTTACCGTGTTGTGTTCCATGGATGGTGGAAATCTCACTGGAAGCGACGTATTGCCGCAAAAAAAACTTTTTAACAACAACAAAAGAAAACCTTTTAACTTTGATGCACTAAATTTTGCTTCATTCACAAACAACAATTATTCCTATGTACCAACTAAAGGATGCCATTAAAACTGAAAACGGGAAAAATTCGGTAAGCTGAAGGAAGAAAATGAAATAAAGTTATAGTGACTATCAGAAAATCATTATTAGTTATGAAAAAAAAAATATTTGATAAAGATCATTTTATCTGATTGCATTTATGTAATATCTCTGTTTGCGTTTCTGGGAATTTTGTGAAGGAACAGTTATACATAGTGTTTTGTAAAGGGTTTTGATCGATCATACTTTTTTACAGAATAGTTTTAATAGCTGTTATTTTATAGGGGCTGTAAAAGGATCGTTAGTTTTCCACTAAGAAAGGGTGGGGTGGGGGATTGAATGGAAAATTTTGCCAAATAAGAATGAAAACATGGATATACTGAGGGCATAGTAGGAGGAAAAGGACTATTATGCATTAAAAGGCTTCTGAGCACCGTCCTCTGATTAGTTGGTCTAGAGCACATATGGTCTACCACAGGCTGGATGTTGCCTGCCACGACTTTGGATTTGATCTGCAGAACATTTCAAAACCCATATAAACAGGGGTGTAGTGGGGCCGGAATGATGTTTCAGTACTCTAAGGGGTGAGGGTCCTTTCTAAGGGAGAGATTTTCCCTTTCTCGGTAGAGATTTTTCTTAGAAAGGGAGATTCTTAGATTCTCCCTTAGAAAGGGAGAGATTTTTCTAAGGGGTCAGGTTCCTTTCTAAGGGAGAGATTTTCCCTTAATAGTTAAGGGAAAATCTCTCCCAAATCAAAACTGGTAGGAAGGGGTGCATAACAATTTAAAGTGCCTAGGGTGCCGGGGAGTTTAAAAACGACCCTGCCTTTTCTGGTCTCTCTGAGTCTGAAGAAAATAAACATAACCACATCATGGATGCAAATAATAAAATATATAGAACCACTTTATTCTCAGAATCAATGTCGATAACAAAAGGAACACAGATGTTAAACGTGGTGGTAGCATTGCAAGCAATGAAATTTGTGACTGTTCACCTGACCAGCCAGTGGTGGATCCAGGGTAAGGACTAAGAAGCTTCAGCCTCCCCAAGCGATTGTTAAAGGGTAACATTCTGATTTATTAGACATCTTGGATAGGTAAAATGAACTTTTAAAAATAAATTATCCCCTATCGCTATATCCAAAAAATTTTACATTGTTTTACACTAAAATTTTACTTAACTGTTCACTTTGTTTAGGTCAATTAGGATTTTTTCAAAATTATCCATAGTCTCTTATATATTGGTTACTGACATAAAAAGTGGTTTTTATATGAGTTGTTATGTTGTTATATCCCCCCCACCACCACCACGTGGTGTCATGCATTCCGGGGAAAAATATTTTAGCACTACAACACTGCATATAAACCATTAAAAATCCCAATTATACAATCAGCGACTTCGCTAACATCCTGAAAGTTTGGCCTGCAACTTCACTAACCTTCTAAAGTTTGGCCCGCAACTTTTCAAAGGTTGCCCATCAGGATTTCGGACCCACCCACAAACCCCCAAAAACCCGGGAGGGTTTTTTGGGTTTTATTAAAAATTATCAAAAATTTTTCCTTTCTTATATTTATATCACTTGTTATTTGACATTAAATACATGTAATATTATGACATTACTAATACTGACTAAATACATATAATATTATGAATTAATGACATTAAATACATATAATTAATTGCATTATATTAGATAATATATGCCAGTTTAATTTTATTATACTTAGTTTTCCAGCTTCAACATAAAGAATAGTAATAACCCTTTTAAAAATAATGCCTTGAGCTAATTCTATTGGCAATATTTGTTTTGAAATGAACTGGTGTAGAATGCAGGCAGGTATAACTTGTAGTAATTTATCTCTTTAATAAAGTTCCAATATGAATAAAATATGTAAATATTAGTATATTGACAAAAAAAGAAGAAAAAATCCTTTCCCAGATAAGAGAAGGATGGGATACATCTCTCTCTTACAAGCTTACAAGCATGCATCTCAAGAATGAATTCAGGTTCAGGAGACCGTCCTGTATTGTATTAGTTGCTGCATTACTTTTAGTACTGAGAAATATAAAACTAATTCACTATACATTGTTTATGTGGGATTTAATATCAGACATATTAATTCTAGATTTTTTAAAGTAAAAAGAAATATATATTTAAAGCAAAAATGAATAACTATAAAGAAAATTATTAAATAAATAGTAGTTCTGCAGTAAGCTGGCCTGCAAAGGGTTTACTGACATATATTCTAAGTAGAAAATATAACTATGACTTAAAAAACAAAGGTAAAAAAAATTTAAAAAGTAATAGAAAACAGCCAATCAAAAGCAATATATTTTTCTAAGTGAACAATAATATACTTTTATCTATGGTCATAAAACAAATTACGAGCCTTTTATAAATGCCAGCAGAAAAAGATATTACTACATTAAAGTTGAAGTTATTTTTATATTTTAATTAATTAATTATTATTTTCTAATGAAAGTTTTCTTTTAGACTAAAATTATTATGTTTTGAAATAAAACTATAAAATTTAAATCCAAAAAGTGTTATACTATAAAAAAAATCTTAATAAAACCCCAAAAATACCCAATAAAACCCACCTGGGTTGGGTTTAAAAAAAAAAAAAAAAACCCAAACCCGTTTTTTTTTAAACTCTGTTGCCCATACCTGGTCTACAGTCAACACTATTTGGAATGTAAAAGGGTATAAAAGTATGTCAGTCACTGATCCAGAGTGGGAAGTGGGAAAGAAAGTGCTTTACATTCAAAAGTTATAAAAGAAAGCTGTCTCACCAATTTACCGATCAAAGCATAGGGGTGCTTCAGTGGCTTTTTAAAGAGCAGTAATTGGGGGACATTACAGAGAAATACTTCTGACAAAGGCAGGGCCATATCCCAAAAAAAATTATGAAAGGCTGAAATTCTTTACATCCCTACTTAATATATGCTGCACAGGGAATTTTTTTTTAAATGGGGACCATATAAAAATTTATTTGCAAAAAGTATTTTTTAAAGGGGAAATATAAATTGTACCTGTTTGCAGTTACCGAGTTTCTTTATAACACTTTCAAAGTTTCTTGGAATAAAATTAATAGGGACATCTGAAAACATTTTTATATTATCAGTAAAACTGTATATTACTTTTAAAAGATGTAATTATATTCATAAATGATCTTTAAAAAAATAGTAAAATACACTGTAATAAAGATGTGTATACTCGTTCAGAATTTTATTTTTAAAACATTTATCCGTAAAGTACCCATCAAAAATTTTTAATCAGATATTATAACATACTTTTAACTACTTGTGTGTATAAAATTTGGTGAAAATTGAAAAGGAGCCACTGCACGAAATTAGCTCTTGAAGTTATTCATTCTGTCATCAAAAAAAAAAAAAAAAAGAAAGAAAGAAAAAAAAAACAGAGAAATAAATGGATTTCACAGTTACTGTAATCAAGTTGTATAGTATATACCTTGTTTAAGTGAAAACGTGTTTTCTTCTGATCAAAACAACACTAGAAGTTCGTAGGACAAATTTTAAGAAAGTTATGGCTATTTACATGTGTATAAGTCTCATTCAAGATGGCAGCCAACTGGGCATCTCATCTGAAATTTGAAAGCTCATAAATTTTGAATCCCTTAATTAATTTCAATATAATTGATATATTTGTAATCAGCATCAAAATTTCACCAAATTTCAACAAAATCTGTGAAGGATGGTATCATTTTCGAAAAATTTTGATTGATTTGACATGGAATGACCCAACGTTCTTTAATGTGAGGTGTTTCAAAACTTTTGCAATAACATGTATTTAGACAGAGTTTCAATAACTAATTAAGAGTTAGTTTCAGATAACTAATGAAATTAGACTCATTGCTATAATTTATTAAGTGCAGCAGATTACTTAAAACATGTAATTAGTAACTATATTTTAAAAGCCTGATGTATGATGCAAAATTACCAGCACCAACTAACTTTTAGTATATATGATAAAATTATGTTATGACAAACTTCAGTTTTATAAATTGTACAAATTCACTCATAATGAAGAAATTCAACTTTACCGAATTATTCAGATATTCATTTCAGAAAATATTGTTCAATTATTAAAAAGTAAAGCTGTACAATTATTCAAAGTAGCTGAGTCTGAGATGAAATGGCTGTCCTCCATAATCCACCTAAAGAAATGAAAAAGTGTAATAAAGTTAACGCTGATGATCCAGACCCAGAGACATCAGAAAAAAATTCTACATTTTGGGAATGTTTTGATAAAGTAGTAAATGCACATGTGGCATGCATTTTCAACATCATCAAAGCAACAAAGCGTCACTTTCATTTTAATAATAGAAGAAAAAGTAAAAAAAAAAAAAATAGTCTCTTTGCAGAAAAAATGATTATAAAACTGACAATCCATTTGTAATACGAACTTGGTGGAAGGAAATGAAATAAAAACTTACCAGTTATAGCTAAAATTGCTAAGAAATTCTTTCGTGCACCGTGTAGCTCTGCTTACAGTGAGCATGTTTCCTCAGAAGCAGGCTGCATTTATAAAAGGGTCATTCCACTTCAGATCAAGCACAAAATTGGAAAAAGTTCACCACACCATCCCAGATCATCCTCGAATTATGTGTAAAGGATTTATAGTATAGGATAACTCTCCAAATCTCAAGCTAATACAAGTTGAAAACTCCAGGCGCTTTCAACTTGTTGCCACAAAATCTGTATAGTTCATAGAGAGTTCATAGCCTGTGACATCTCACCTCATTACGCGTGTAACACATATTCTGTTATGTGTGTAATACCAGTGGCATAGCCAGAGCCTGATCATAGGTGGTCGGGGCCCCGGGGCAAGAGTTTATTTGGGGACCCCTATACTATCACAAGCATTTTAACTTATTTTTGTTTGCTGGTACATTTTCCTGACATAAAAACAAAACGTTTTTAAGGAATACTAAAATTGAATTAAAAATTACCTATTTATTTATACTTATTTAGGACAAAACCGTGTATTTAAAAGTGATTTTAATATTTTTTTAGTCTGTTTGTATTATTAGCGCATGGGTGCACTAATTCAAGGAATGGCATTTAGGAGGCACAGGAGCAAAGTTTCTCCCTCCAAAAAATTTTCTTGATACACCAAAAAGTTCAAAATTTTTCTTTCCTTCCTCATGAAATAAAAAATGTTAACTAATGGAATTATGTGATAAGCATATATATATGGCCATACCATACATTTTCAAAAACTCCTAAGTTCTTGTTTATTGATCCATGAGTCTTGAAGACCATTGAATTAAAAGAACAGAAAATAAATCTCTAAGTCCATTTATTGTTAAAAATTATGCTATAGATATTACAAAGGAAATTTAGTTGCAAAAAAATTATTATTGCAGTATATATGAATATGTAATAAATCGTGATAACAATAAATCGGGAGATTTGGGGGCCCTTATTTTTCCGAGGCCCCGGGCTATTGCCACGCATGCCCGTGTGATAATCAGGCTCTGGGCATAGCACTAGTGCCCATCAAAGTGCTAGCACTATGCCATTGGGGGTTATTTATTCTTGAATGTACAATATATATTAACATTTTTATGAATTACTCTTAGTTTTACAAAATTTTTTAAAAATCATTTCTAATGTTTGACAAAATCATGTTTCAGGTTTACTCATATTTTTGAGTTATTTTCCCAAATTTTCTTGATTGTGATACAAAAAATACACATAAAATGGGTTTTGCACATGGAAAAACCCATATTTCTGAAGATGATGGGCATTTATGAATGATCCACTTTTATCAGACCTCAGCACTATCCGTGAAAATTATTTTAATATTATAAATACTGAAATTCTTATAAGTACTTGGTATCAGCAGCTTAGTATTTGGTCAGAATTTGGCTGAGTACGAAGTACTCGGTACATCTTTATCTCTAACAGTCACTGCACATTCTAGGCTTAGCACCCTTCAGTTATGACTTTTTTTTAGTCTCAGTGATGCAAGGGCGGATTACAGGGGGCATACTTTCTGTAATTAACTTTTACAGAACGAATGATACCTAGGTCTAGTGGCTGAAGCACACTTGTGAAATTAGCAGGGAAAAACGAGACTTTGACATTTTTAAAATTGCAAATTGGGGAATGGGCGGTCCATTGATCAACAAGCAAAAGAATTTTTTTATTTTGTATTCTCATAGACTTGTCTAAAGATGCCAAAAAGTCTGTAAATAAGGAAGAAGTCATCCAGGATTTTTTGTTGGCTGCATATTTCGTAGGTAAGGTCTTTATGTTTTTAAAGCACTGTGGTTTTACTGCCCTTCCTATCCCAAATGGCTTCAACTTATCAGTTCCATCAGCATTAACTGTAATTCTCATTTTGCTTTTATACCCGCCGAAGCATTTTTCATTTCTGTAACAAAGCGTTTTGTCGGGTTGTAAGTCATAAAACAATCCTGTTTCATCTGCATTGTAAATGTTAGATCTTGAATACCCTTCAATCAAGCTGAGCAACTTTTCTTTCCAATCTTTTACATCTTCATTTATATCTGCTTTTCTCCGCACACTTTCGTTTGGACTACATCATACCTTTTCTTAAAACAGTCAATCCAACCATTGGATGCACAAAAATCTTTTACGTTATGCTTTTTAGCAAGCTCAAGAGCTTTCTCTTTGATGAGGTCCACTAATGGCCATTTTATTTGCTCGAACCATGTTGAACCATCCTACTAGAGGTCAGATTCAAGAACTGAAAGAAGGGTGGCTTTCAATGACCTTCTTATTTTCGATGATTTTTTGCCACATTCTATTGATGCCTTTTCAATTTCTACTCGTTGTTTAACAATTGTAGCTAATGTCGACGTGGATATTTTAAGACTTTTGCTAAAATGTTTTTGTTAAATTTGCATAAAATGTTTAGCTTTTCACTCAACAAAACACGTTTTTGTTTCTTACAATCCACCAGGCTTCACAAAGGTTCAAAAATCGAACAAAGTGAGCACCGACCTCGTGAAGTGACCTTTGTGTTGGCAATTTGATTTCCCTACTTTTTACAGAGTTAGGGGTGGTAGAACATACAGAAAAGGAAAATGGTCTCGCCCTTTACTCAAGGTTGACCCACAAGGTCATGGGACTTCTCTTGGTCGCACTTCTCTCAAGAAAGAAAACGTCCCACCTTATACAGTCCTGACAAGACTCATGGTTCATCTGCACCTGATCCTTCGGCGTCAAAAATTGCTGATTGAAAACGAAACTTTTGGAAAAGGAATCCAATAGTTTTCTAATCCAAACTAACAAAAAATATTTTTCTTATCTGCTGAAAAAAAATTCATTAAATCGGGGTTTATCGTTTGTTAAATAGAGGTTTTTGCTTTCATTTTACTTGGGGGAAAATAAAAAATTTGTTAAATCGTGAAGTTCGTTAAATAGGGGTTCATTAAATCGGGGTCCGACGATATCAAGCTACATTCTGCTTTAAAGACTCATAGAAAAATTCCATAGACAGGTAAGAAAAATTCTGTTGCATCATGATGCACCTTCAAATTATCACTTGCTTTACATCTTGCAAAATATTTTTCTAAAAAGAAAAAAAAAAAAAAAAATCGAAACTGAAGCAGATGTCAAGCAGTACTACTTGGTATTATCACATTTAACTCAAGACTCAAATAAAATTTTGAAGCTGGCAGCCAAAAAATGCTCTCAGCTTTTATAAAAACTGATAGTGACAACTATTCAGCTTGGAGCAAAATCTTAATTTTTGGTAATAACAGTAAATTGCAGTTGCAGTTTTTCACTTAAAAATAATAATAATAATAATGCAATGAGAAGAGCAAAAAAGAAAACATACTTTACTTTTGTAAAAATTCTGAAATTTCATGTATAACCTTAAAATGCACCTGAGATCGATAGAAACACTCAAGTAAATAAGTTTCAAATGTTCACAGTTAAACTTGCAACTGTTTTGGCTAATCACATGACATTTGCCTTAGTTGCCATGACTCATTTTGAGCCCTGCTCTAAATGCAAGACATTTTCCAAAAAAAAAAAAAAAAAGATTTTTTTAAATTGCCATCAGGTTTGCAAGAGATCTTAAGTAACAAAGAAATCATGCTGTAAATAAATATTAATAAATGTAAATGTATGCAAAATGGACAGAATATTATGAAATATAAATAAGTAAATTAAATGAATGCTCTTTCACTTAATGGACAGAACTGTCCAGTAGACCTAATATTTTCCAGCAGTGTAGCTTAATGCACATTTTTATTTTCTTACAGATATCAAAAGTATCCGTCAAAAGTGTGCCTTACAGTTTCTTCATATTTATACTCTCATTCTTCACAGTTCGCCAGAAGAGCTTTTATGTTTGTGGTAGTTGGATGCTTTAGAATCGAGCACAGTAAATATTCACTACAGATCACAAATAGATTATTGCATGTAATAGTTTAATTCTAAAAATCTGGCTTTTGTTCAAATAAAAAATTTCTTTCGACATTCAGTACAAGAAAAAAACCTTGCTTTCTCAAGATTTAGTGTTTTATCAAGCATAAAGCGAATCTCTTGAAAAATACCAAAAAAGGAAAGGAATAATTTCTTGTCTAAATCTCAAAAATCTTTGACAATTACCATGTGTTATAGCAACTGATTTCGAACAGTGAATGTAACAATCTATTTAAAGTAATATTACTCAACAGATTATTTACATTAATATGTAAGAAACTGCGACAAAATGATAATAGTTCTTCGTACATGCTTCTTGAATAATTATCGCTAATAAGCCATTTGAATTAATTGTCATTACACTCCCATGAATGCAGAAATTTCTGCAAGTGCCTGCAAGACACTGTTGAACATTGACACTTGCACCCAAGCAGGTAATGGAACTTTTCAGTGCAATGCGTGTCAGAAAACGTTTTCTACGCAGATCCTCTTCAAGGGACACCTTTGTATCCACAATGAAGAGGATCATTATGTGTGTGACGTACGTGAGAAAGCATTCTCACGGGAAAAAACATTGGACAGGCATCTTGGTACCCACACATCAAGTAAACTTTATGCGTGTGACACATGTAAGAGAACGTTCTGTGATCAACAAAACTTGAAGTCACATCTTCAAACTCACACAGAAGAGAGGCCCTATGTGTGTGACATATGCCAGGAAAATTTCTCTAAGGAAAAAAACCTGCACAAACATATGTGTATCCATAGCGGAGAAAAACCCTATGTGTGTATTGTGTGTGAGAAAAGATTCTTTTACAAACAAAACTTGAATATGCATCTTCGTACCCACACAGCAGAGAAACCTTACGTATGTCACATATGCAAGGCAGGATTCTCTGAGAAAGGAGAGTTGTCTAGACATCGTTGTACACACTTGTTAGAGAAACCTCATGTGTGTGACATATGCAGGAAAAGCTTTTTAACGAAGCAATATTTGAATGTACATATTAGTATTTACCACAGCGGAGAGAAACCTCTTAAAGGTGGCATATGTAATAGAGGATTCATTCAGAAGCATAACTTGAATACCCATATTTATACCCACACGAAAGACAAACCTCATGAATGTGATATATGTGAGAGAAGATTCTCTAAGAAGGAGAACTTAGATAGACATCTTCATATCCACACAGGAAAGACACTTTATGTGTGTGGCATATGTAGAGAGCAATTCTCTGATTTGAAAAGTGTGACTACTCATCTTCGTACCCACACAGGGGAGAGACCTTACGTGTGTGACATGTGTCAAAAAGAATTCTCTAAAAAGGATGATTTGGCAGCACATTGCTGTTCACACACAGGGGAGAAACCTTATGTGTGTGACGTGTGTCAAAAAGAATTCTCTAAAAAGGATGATTTGACAGCACATTGCTGTTCACACACAGGGGAGAAACCTTATGTGTGTGACGTGTGTCAAAAAGAATTCTCTGAAAAGGATGATTTGGCAGCACATTGCTGTTCACACACAGGAGTCAAACCTTATGTGTGTGACATGTGTCAAAAAGAATTCTCTAAAAAGGATGATTTGGCAGCACATTGCTGTTCACACACAGAAGAGAAACCTTACGTGTGTGACATGTGTCAAAAAGAATTCTCTAAAAAGGATGATTTGGCAGCACATCTCTGTTCGCACACAGAAGAGAAACCTTACGTGTGTGACATATGCGAGAAACAGTTCCCTATGCTGGGAAGATTAAACGAACATCTTCGTACCCATGGGGTGAAACCTTATGTGTGTGACACGTGTCAGGAAGAATTCTCTAAAAAGAATGAATTGGCTACACATTGTCACACCCACAGTGCAGAGAAACCATATGCATGTGACAAATGCGAGAAGCAATTCTCTGTGAAGTCAAATTTGCATAAACATCTTCGTGCCCACACGGGAGAGAAACCGTATGCATGTGACATATGTGAGAAAGCTTTCTCACAGAAGGATATATTGAAGGAGCATCGGCGTACTCATACAGGAGAGAAACCTTATGTGTGTTACGTATGTGCAAGGGCATTCTCTCAACAAGGACAAATGAACAGGCATCTTCGTACGCATACCGGAAAGAAACCTTACGGGTGTACCCTGTGTCAGAAAAAATTCTCTCACAAACAAAACTTGGATGCTCATCTTCATACCCACAGAGGAGAGAAACCGTATGTGTGTTGGATATGTAATAAAGGATTCTTGCAGAAGAAAACGCTGAATTGGCATCTCCGTACCCACTCGGGAGAGGAACTTTATGTTTGTGACACATGTAAAAAGCATTTCCCTGATTTGGAAAATTTTAATACACATCTTTGTACACAAGCAAGAGAGAAACCGCATGCACATGGTGTTTCTAATGCATGCGATGGACTATCCTCACATAAGGAAACGTTCAGTATCCACACAGAAGAGAAACCTCATGGGTGTGACATATGTGCAACACGATTCTCCGTGAAGTCGGATTTGGATAAGCATCTTTTTGCTCATATGGGAGAGAAACCTTTTGTGTGTGAGGTATGTAAGAGAGTATTCTCTAAAAAAAATGATTTGACTGCACATCGTCGCACCCACACAAAAGAGAAACCGTATGCGTGTGACATGTGTGAGAAACGATTCTCCTTGAAGTCAAATTTGAATAAACATCTTCGTGCTCATGTGGGAGAGAAACCTTTCGTGTGTGACATATGTGAGAAAGCATTCTCGCAGACAGATATATTGAGAGAACATCGACGTACTCACACAGGAGAGAAACCTTATGTGTGTGACATATGTACCAGAGCGTTCTCCCAGCAAGGACAATTGAATACACATCTTCGTACGCATACCGGAGAGAAACGTTATGGGTGTACTATGTGTGAGAAAAAATTCTCTCACAAACAAAGCTTGAATGCTCATCTTCATGCCCACAGAGGTGAGAAACCGTATGTGTGTGGCATATGTAAGAAAGGATTCTTGCAGAAGAAGACTTTGAATTGGCATCTTCGTACCCACCCCAGAAGAGAAACCTGATTTGTGACAGTTCTATAACAGGGTTTCTACAGATCTGGAAAGTCAGGAAAATGAGTTTTGGTCAGGGATTTGGGAAAAAAGTCAGGGAAATTAGCAGAAATGGAAGAAAGGTCAGGGAAATGCAAGAAAAATTAAAATTTGCGGTAAAATCAAGAAAACATTTGCGGCTTGAACCTAAGTATAGAAATTGTTTTATTTTCATTTTCTCATTCAACCTTATAGATTATTTTAAAATGTGTTCTTTATGAGCATATTTTGTGCAGTTGAAATAGGCTTAGTTTTATCCTAAATTATTATCAAACATGGTTTTTGTTAGAATCCAGTGTTGTCAAATAAGATTCTTGTATATATTAATTTTATTATTATTATTTGTAAAAAAGGGGCAAAATATATAAAAAATTATTAATTAAAGGATGTAATGTTAAAAATAGAATTGCGAAATTCGGTAAAGCACGCTAGATAAAGTCAGGGAAGCAAAAGCTGTGAAATCTGTAGAAACCCTGTATAAAAAGCTGCTCTGTAAATGATAACTCAAACAGTTACCACTTGAAAAAGAAAATTTCTGTAACGAAGCGTCTTAAAGAGAAAAGTTAGAACAGTAATCTTGTGCCTATGCAAGAGAACTTTCCTATGGCCAATCTTCATACTGGGCTGGGCTCTCATGTTTATCTGACTACTAGGGTTAGGTGACTTTCCATTCAGTTACTTATTGGTTAATAATAATTGCACATTCAATCTGTAATCGAGTTGACAGTCTACTAGTCTGCGACACCTGATTGAGTGCCCAAGCTGATATGAAGATTGACCATGATTTTTCCTCTGTGGCATGTGCAAGGACATTTGTCCGTGAAAGAAATCTTTATTGAACATCTTTTTAACAATAGAGGATGAAACATTTTATATTTGATATATATAAGAAAGTATGGTACTTATGTATTTTACCATCGACCGTATTTTCACTAATAGGCTGTAAACACCAATCTTAACAATTAAGCACCAATAAAGTTAGATAATTATGTAATTTTTTGTGAATTGTTTTGATAGTCCCATTTCATTATAAAATAAAACCTTGTTATAATGATATTCCATATAGCGATAAAATTTTGTGATCCGGCAGAATTTCCATGTAATATAATCTCTCCTCAATAACGATACATGTCTGGTAGAATGATAATTTTATTTGGTCCCTTTAGTATTGTTGGATCGAAGTTTTACTGTATTAGTTAGCCATTAAATCATCTGCAATTGTTTGGACCATCAAAACAAAGTATCTTTGAATTTCAGATTCAAGGCTTCAAGGTGGCCACTAATTACCTCCTTTAAATTAATTGCAGTTCCTATTTCCAATTCTTCTGTCTTAATCCACAGGTTCTTAAACATTAGTTAACACTCCTAGAAAAACCGACATCAGTTTTTGTAGCTTTGACACAAAAGCCTTGCAAAAATATTTTGGAGTTCTCCAGTAATATAGTTGCATGCATCGATTATCTTTTGTTTTGGATAAGTTGAATTTAGGGGACGAGTATTATAAACTAGTGTTTGAAGCTGACCCCCCCAAAATAAAAATTGAGTGGCGTTAGATAAGGGGATCTGGGGGACCATTCTGTGATACCTTTTAAACCAATTCACTGTTTGTCAAAGTTAACATTGAGCCAGTTTGTTACACTTATAGTCTAGAAGGACAACACAAGGGGGGTGCCATCCATGGGGATCTTTCTAAGGGGTCCTAACTCGTATTTATGCTAAGTTTCGGAGAAAACCACAGAAAACTCCAAACGGTTAGGTCGACGGACACGAGATGGAACCCAAACTCAAGTACCTCCATACTTCACATGTCTGCCATTTCCAGTAACATAACCACTGTGCCATGGTGAGGACTGCACCGGTAGTTTTCAATTATCTCATTGTCCAGTAAACAAACATGCGAGAAATTTCAGGTGAATTCGGATATTGTCATCCAAATTCTAAGCAGTTTCTGCATTATTTCTATTCAAACAGCTCGTCATTTGTTAAAAAAAAACGTTATGTAGTACTAGTTATACGTTTTTATTTTGGAAATATGAAACTAAATATCGCTGCATGATTTTCAATACACTATTTATACTGATATGTACAAGAAAAGTTTGGTTGAGTTGTTCTGGTTGTTACTACTGGAAACAAATGAGTAAACTCAAAAGAAATTGTCTGCATTTCATTATACAGTTGTCAAAAATTGTTTTACCATAAACATTTGAAATGGTTAAATACAGCTTACAGGAAATAAAAAATCATCTTGTTCGAGTCCGTCTGTTAGAAAGTTGTTTTGAAAAATATGATAATTTTCAACGAAACCATGAATCTACCCTAAAAATGCAAAAATGGCTCTGATGTAAATATTTTCATACATTCTATCTTTTATAAGATGCCAGAAATTTACATTTCTATTTTTGTGTATGGTCCCTTTGCACAGCCTTCCGTTTTTAATTAAGCATAACTCACCCAGTTTTAAATTTACAGTTATACAATTTTTCTATTAGTCTTGTTGGATGGAAAATAAAAGCTTTCTAATTGGGATATTTTTGTACGGGGATCATATAAAAATTTAAAAAGTGTAACTTTTTGTAAAAGAACAAGATAACATTTTTCTTAATGGATTCTTATTTCCGACTTTATTTTGAACATTTTTTCAATTTACACCACCCACTTATCTCTAATAGATAAAGAATTAAAGCCCATAACCACCTTTTTGGGAAACCCTGTGTACGGGTAAATACACATTTATATAATCCAACACTAATATAAAAGTTCTCTTTTATTGTTCCATTGCATTATCATGATTGCATGTGATCAAAGCAACTTCATATTTTTAACAAATTAATTTGGAGATTGGATCAACAAAGCCTTTCAGGAGATCTTTTAAATATTAAATTGTCCACACCTGTCTATCGAGTGGGGGAAGACCCTTAAACTTACCAGGCATCCCAGCACTTAATGCAACATGTCACAATTGCCGTGTTGCCAATTATGAAATTAACCTAAATAAGAATTTGACATTGTGTTGTGATTTATTTAGAAAAGCCAAGTTATCAATTAAAAATAAAACCAAACCCCAGATTTTTGCTGGAGTTACCTCAGCTGTAAATGAAATTGGTGTGGGTGTAACATGCACAAACAATAAAGAGACATATTTGCAAGAAAATAACACATTTATTGAGTATTGGATAATTTGCGATTAAAACTTACAAACATTAGCTTAACAGATGATTATATTCACGCTTTATGATTGCACTTGAATTCACTAACAAAATGCACACGCACATTAACAAAAAAAAAATGCTACAATTACACTTTAGGGCTCAATCTACATAAACAAACAATAATTGAGCTTCGACGATCAACACAAATTAAGTTTTTCTGCTATTAGGCTAAGATAAATTTATCCTGCTCTAGGATTGCATGATTCCAGCACATTTCAATCATATTAAATAAACATCTCAAAAACTTGATAGATTAGATTTGCTATGCAATATATAGTAGATAAACATATTACTTTAGTTGAGACGCCTCTCTAAAAATATGAGAAAAATTAACTTCACATGAAATTCTTTCTGATTGCACCAAAAATATATATTATATATATGCCAGCATAATATATTTCTTGCAAAAATAAAAGCATTTTGATGAGTTTTGTTAAATAAAAAAAAGAAAACGATAGGATAAAAAATGTTTACAGAAAAAGGAAACGGATTACTAAGTTTTTAAAACATCGTTAAGAGGGTAGAGGGACATGGCGTCTGCACCAAAATGGCGCAAAAAAAAAAAAAAAAAAAAAAAAGAAAGGGTACAGAGCTCAGTGAGCAATTCTTCTTTCCACAGCTCAACAGATTCAAACTCAGCTATGATATGGTCATCTCCAGCGTGGACATCAACCTTCCAGCCTCCTTGGTGTTTTAAAGAAACAGGTAAGTAGGAGTAAAGTCCTTCTGTCGGGACAGGTGGTGAGCAAGGAACATGTTCAAACACCAGCGTAGTCAAGGACCAGTCGTCGAAAAAAAAAAATTTTTTTTTTAAAGGAAGAAAATCTGAAACACTTTCAGATTTTAAATACGCACCAAAGTGCTATAGATTAAATGCATATCATAGTTTATGCATCGTCCCTATATTTCTTTCTTATCCAAGTTAGAAAGTGTATCATTATTCATGACTGTGCCGTATTTTGCTTCCTTGTTTCATAAAACCCATCTTTGGAATCGAAATATATCTTAAAATCGCCTACTAAAACTATTTTACAACCGTTGCCAAGTATATTACAACTATACTTCACTGTTTTAAATATTGTTTCGAATGTCCATCATAATCCATGAGTGTGCCGTGTTTCTCTTTCTGGTTTGACTCCTACTTTAATGTCCCGACTCTCGCCAAAGTGGCGATCATTAAACATATGAAGCTACCACGGCAATTTTTTGTATTTATGTGGCAATCGTAATTTAGAATTAAAATGGCGATTTGCAACAGTATGTAAGAAAAGCATTCCGTTATATTTTTATTTATTTTGGGTTGCCAATTAATGTAGTTTTAATAATTAAGTGTCTTCAAATTCCTTAACGGGTGCATTTATTGCTAATTTGTTCACCGTAGTTTTCATCTACCGTATATACTCGCGTATAAGTCGAGAAATTTAGATGAAGAAAAAGTGTCTCAGAGTGGGTGGGCCGACTTATACCCGAGGCAAAACGTGAAAAATACTTGTTCGCGAAAAAGAAAACCCTATGCACTGCAGTAATTAGGCAATCGTGTTCCACCGAAGTTGAATAAGTGCATATAACTTCGGTGCCGTGCATGGCAAGTGCATTCAAGTGCCATGGCACTTGAGAAAACTCCCTGTCGACAACATTCTTTTTTTTTTTTTAGTTCATTATGCACCACAATAATAATGACATTTATTACGACGGACATCATTTTGATTGCCCAGTGGGTGAAGGATGCTTGGGATGGAATCCCATCGGAAATGATCGCAAAATCGTTCAAGAAATGTTGTATCAGTAACGAACTTGATGGTACGGAAGATGATGCGATTTATAGTGATAGTGACTCTTCTGTTATGAACATAGACAGTGACGCCGAAGCCGATATTTATGATGACGCGCTAATAAATAAGAAGGACTTTCATGAACTATTTGGTAATTCCGACTCAGAATCGGATTTGGAAGGATTTTCTTAATGATTATGTTGTGTATTTTAATTATATATTTCCTTCTAAATATTTTTTTTAATTAAATGACAGAAAATGTATGAAACTTTTTTTGTTTGTTTGTTTTATCGACTTATACGCGGGTTTCCGATTTTTTCTCTGAAAGTTAGGGGGTCGACTTATACGCGAGTATATACGGTAGTTCTTTTGAGAGCAATGAAACTTGTGGATAAGACCTAGAGACCCATGACTGCAAAGTGCGGGATTTTTTAGGTTGGCGAGAGGGGGGGCGTTAAAATAGGAATCAACTCTTGCTTGTACCGTAAAATACATCTTTGGAATCGAAATCTAGTATCTTAAAATCGCCTACTGAAAATGTTTTACAATCTTCTCCAGGCATATTCCAATCATATCCCGTAGAAATTTTAAATAATGTTTGGAATGGGTATCATAATCCATGAGTGTACCGTGTTTTCCTTCCTTGTTCCATAAAACACTTCTTCGGAGTAGAAATCTATATTGAAATCGCCTACCAAAACTGTTTAACAATTTTCGCCTGGCATAGTCAAACTATACTTCACCTTTATAAATACCATTTGGAAAGTGTATCATAATCTATCAGTGTACAGTATTTGTCTTCGCTGTTCTATAAAACACTTCTTCGGAATTAAAATCTATTTTTAAATCGCCTACTAAAACTATTTTACAATATTCACCAGGTGTTTTTTAGCTATACTCGAAATATATTTATAGAAAAACCCCACACAATTCATTTAAAAAAAAACACATTTCAAAAGTAACTCAATGCGAAAATTGTACCAAATCGTGTCTACACAAAAAGCAAGGTTGGAATTAATAGCACTCTGGTGCTAATAAAATTGTCACCTCAAATGGTTCGTCATTGATGGAATCCTTCCAGATATTGGTGGAATGGTTGGCTACTCTGGTAGGTGGGATCCTGCCACGGCCTCCCTGGATCTCAAAACTCCGGCATCATCAGGACAGAAAGTAGCAGAGGAACTGACGGGATTCTTGCCACACCATACCCTTGTTTTTTTAGCCGAATCTGTTGACTGGGCCACAAGTTGATCTTACATGTTTAGGGCATTATTTCTACTGACATGGGGTGAGAACACCCCAAAAAATGCAAGTCTTGGACTTCACTCACATACGTGTACCTCTCATGGCTTCCCAAGCTCAACTGACTGATTGCACGAAGCTACACTCCTCCAGTTCACGTCTCTCTCCGCCAATCAGCACCTGCCGGCACACTGAGAACATTCGAGAGATCGCACAGGAAATGCATTTTCGTGTGCAAAAGAAGCGATTGTCCAAGATGGCGATTTTAACCACCCAAAAAGACGAAAATTTAGAATGGCCTGCGCTATCAGAAAAGAAGTTAGGTGAATGAACTAATCAGTACCTAGGCCGATGAAAAATAGCCTGAATCGCATGGGAAAATGCTCAAAATTTAAAGTTAAATCCTATCACATGCCGAAACTTAGCCAAAATATTAGAAAAAAAAAAAACCTTTTAAATCATGTGAACATACTAGAGGCTAGCTTAAAGGGGAAAATGGGAAAAGAAAAAGGGGCAACAAATTTGTTATTAAAGAACACTGACTAGGCAAAAACAAAATAAATAAAATGAACTAAGCAGGTATCCTTAATTAAAAGGACTTTAAAGATGGATTAAAGACACACTATTATAAACATGACTCAAGTAAAATACTTATTGAAAAAATTGCAAAGCTATTATAAAAATACTTAAATATATAAAATAAACTAATACATATGGAATAAAAGGAATCGAAACAAATGTCATTAAATTTGAACACCCCACAATTGTAGTGTCTACTCATTTCTTAAGGATTTATAACAGTATGCCATAATTGAACAACATTACATATTTATTGGACTTGATGAAATATAACAATGCAAGGCAATCATACCAATCAATGAATTATGAGTTTGTAGGATAAATCAATCATTATAATTTATCAATTATAAAAACTTATTGTAATTTATGAATTATAACAAGCTTTTGCATGAATTAAAATAATTCACCGGGAATTTTGTACCTTTTTTCAGCATGCCATTATAGATACATGCAGAAAAAAGCAGGCCCATAATAAATTGGAGATATCACCTTAGAAAAGGAGTCAGTAATTGATTGTCATATCACACAGAATCACCTCTGGTACATATAAACATGAAAACTAATGACAAAGATACATTTCAGTATTTTAAAATAAGAAGTGCTTTTAAATATATTGTGAGAAATTTTAAGCCAGATCTTAAATTAAAATTTCTCAAGCACAGCGCATAAATTTCATTTAAAAAATTTAAAAAACTGATAAACTCTTCAGATTATCTAAAATTTTCACTAAAATCCAAAAAAATTGCTGCAGAAATTTAAAAGTTTTAATAGTTAAAACAGAATTGTAATAAAACATTAAGATACCTACGATTATTAAAATACAAGTATAAAATATAAAAGAGTAAAATATTCTCAGTTTATAAAGTTAAAAAAATTTTCATTATATTGTAATATGAAGTTCTTATTGCATGATCATTATATGAGGGTCATTTTCAAAATTCTCACTGCATTTGATGCCCGTGTGTAAAATATTTTTTTTTACAAGGTATAAGAAAATTTAAAGGATTTTTTTTTATCATGGTTTTTATCACAGTTTCCAGTACCGAAGCAATAAATTAAAAGACATACTATTTCATAAAAAATTTTGAAAAAAGAAATGAGTACAGAAGATACTGAAATATAGCTGTCCGAATCATAAAACATGTTATTCAGAATTACTGCTCCAGAACTAAAATTTCTGTCCTGATGTGCTTTAACATTGTGAAATAGAGTTTAAACTACATTATAAAAAGGTTTTTATAAGGTTTTAAGAAAAATACAAGACTAATTAAATATAGCTGTCTGGACATTGATGTCATATCTGTTACCATACATTATTTTCAACTTTTTAAACAACAAAATTGAAATCTGAGAATAGCAACACCTGCTTACCATTGGACCATGGTCAAAAAAGAAATATAAGCAGACATCTTGAGTTTTTGGCATTTGACTGAAAAAGCAAAAGCCAATTTGTGATACGTATTTTTATTGCGTGTCATGCTGGTACCTTAATTAGTTGTATAAAATATATTTATTTATTTGTAAATTCAGTTGATTAATTTAGATCATTAGTTTTTTAGTCTAAATTAATGTCTCTTTTCATGTTATTGGGGAATTATTTAGACACTTGAATTTTTTTTCTTTGAAATGTCTTGTCTGTTACCGATTATGTCTGTTACTATAATAAGTAAAAGACATTAAAAACTTGGTAACAGACATGACAAACAAAAACTTACAAAAAAAAAAAGATTTTTAAATGGTAAAGATTATATTATATGGATAAAAGGACTCTATACCCTTATGTAATGTATCACTTTGCATTATTTTGTGCTGAACATAAGTGTACAAATTTTTTAAAAAATGTCTGGTAACAG
This sequence comes from Cheiracanthium punctorium, assembly GCA_038373885.1. NCBI lineage: Eukaryota > Metazoa > Arthropoda > Arachnida > Araneae > Cheiracanthiidae > Cheiracanthium > Cheiracanthium punctorium. The sequence continues at coordinate 38,959 of JAWZYV010015529.1, forward strand.
GCATGACAAATTTCATCAGGTCTGATAATAGAAAAATCTAAAGAAATTAAATAAAAGAAAAAATGCATAAATAATATTCAAATAATGTTTAGAAACAGGGTGTGTTTAATATTATGAAAAAAAAAACGCAAACTACTAATTTTTTAAAATTGTATTTTTGCATCTTAAATTTCTAAATGGCACCCAATTTTGAAAATGACCCATGAATGTTATATTGTGAGAAAGTTTTAAGGCAGATCTTAGATTAAAATTTCTCAAGCACAGCACATAAATTTCATTTAAAAAACTGATAAACTCTCGAGATTATCTAAAATTTTAACTAAAACCCAAAAACATTGCTACAAAAATTAAAAAGTTTAAATAGTTAAAACAGAACTGTAATAAAACATTTAAAAATTAAGATACCTATTATATTATTAAAATACAAGTACAAATTATCAGAGTAAAAAATTCTCAGTTTATAAAGTTTAAAAATTTTTCATTGTATATAAAAATGTCACATAATCATGAACATTCCAAGTACATACAACAGAAAACTTTAATAAAATTGTAAATGCTGATTTTTAAATCTTTGTCATTCACATATTAAAAATAAAAATGGATTGACTGTATCAAAATGAATTCTCCTCATTGTAGGTGCAGCAATATTAATCTCCTAAGACATTCAATATTCCCAGTAGGGTTATATTAGCATAATCTCAATCGAACAACATTTCCATTACAGTCAAACAGAAGCATGGCTATTGCCAGATATACAGGTACTTCAACTGCTGATGCTAGCTCCCCCCCCCCCCACCCGATTCATTTGTATTTCCCGGGCCAATGTGATCAGCTGTATCTATCCCTGTTTATGATGATGAATGTGTACAATAACAGATGTAGATGTGCATATATGTTTTACTAATTTGAAATGACATTAAATGTTCTTAGAAAATAAGTCAGCATTGTTGGTTTATATGTATGGGTAAATACACATTTATATAATCCAACACCGATATAAAAGTTCTTTTTTAATGTTCCATTGCATTATCATGAATGCACGAGATCAAAACAGCTTAATATTTTTAACAAATTAAATTTTAGATTGGGTCACAACAAAGCCTTTCAAGAGATCTTTTGATGATAAATTGTCCACATCTTACTATCAAATGGGGGAAAACCCACAAACGTCCCAACAGGCATCCCAGCACTTAATGCAAGATGTCACAATTGTTATAGTGTCTACTCATTTCTTAAGCATTGATAACAGTATGCCATAATTGAACAACATTACATATTCATTGGACTTGATGAAATATAACAATGCAAGGCAATCATATCAATTATGAATTATAACAAGCTTTTACATGAATTTCAATAATTCACCGGGAATTTTGAACCATTTTTTCAGCATGCCATTATAGATACATGCAGAAAAAAACAGCCATAACAACATGCCATAATAAATTGAGGTATCACTAGAGGAGGAGTCAGTAATTGATTGTCATATCACACAGAATCATCTCTGCTACATACAAGGGGTGATCAAATGAAAAGGTACGAAATGACGTAAAATGTAACAGGTAAATATTTGCATATTCTGCCATGGGAGAATGTAGCGAGACATTGCGGGATGGGATTGGAATCTCTGACTGGGATCACAGCATGCACAGAGAGCAGAGGCTCTTATCAAAAGCGGCATCCAAATGATGCAGCAGTCCATATGAGGACAGGATGGCGGTCGCGTTGCAAAATTCTTAGAGCACAGAAAAACCATTAACTCTGATGTGTACTGTGAGACACTCTGACGCCTATGCAGGTCCATCAAGAACAAAAGACTGGGGCTGCTCACAGAGGGTGTGGTTCTGCTCCATGATAACGTGTGTCCACACGTCTCCAGAGTCACAAACATGGAACTGGCCAAGTTCAAGTGGGAGACATTGGACCATCCGCCCTACAGTCCAGACATGTTGCCCTGCAATTTCCATGTGTTTGGTCCACTGAAGAAACACCTGAAAGGGAAGCGATTTAGCTTGGACAACGTACTCAAGGACGCTGTGATGGACTGGGTCTCGTCACGGCCACAGGAATTCTGGGAACAAGGTCTCCAGAGTCACACACATGGAACTGGCCAAGTTCAAGTGGGAGACATTGGGCCATCCACCCTACAGTCCAGACATGTCGCCCTACGATTTCCATGTGTTTGGTCTACTGAAGAAACACCTGAAAGGGAAGCGCTTTAACTCGGACAACATACTCAAGGATGCTGTGACGGACTTGATTTCGTCACGGCTACAGGAATTCTGGGAACAAGGTCTCCACAATTTCCATGTGTTTGGTCCACTGAAGAAACACCTGAAAGGGAAGCGCTTTAACTCGGACAACATACTCAAGGATGCTGTGACGGACTTGATCTCGTCACGGCCACAGGAATTCAGGGAACAAGGTCTCCACGATTTCCATGTGTTTGGTCCACTGAAAAAACACCTGAAAGGGAAGAGCTTTAACTCGGACAACGTACTCAAGGACACTGTGACAGACTGGGTCTCGTCACGGCCACAGGAATTCTGGGAACAAGGAATCCTGCAGCTTGTTCATCAGTGGGATTGTTGTGCTCTATGCCTGTGGTGTATATTTTCAATAAAGTCTACATTTGTACCCACCATGTCGTTTCATACCTTTTCATTTGATCATCCCTTGTATAAACAGAAAAACTAATGACAAAGATACATTTCAGTATTTTAAAATAAGATTAGTATTAAAATAAGATAAGTATTTTAAAATAAGATTTTTAATTTTTAAATCTTTGTCATTCGCATATAAAAAGTAAAAATGGATTGACTGTATCAAAATAGATTCTCCTCCTCATTGTATGTTTAATAATAGTTACTATATGTTAAGACATTCAATATTCCCAGTAGGGTTATATTAGCATAATCTAAATCCAAGAACATTTCCAGAAGGGTCCAACAGAAGCATGGCTGTTGCCAGGTATACAGGTACTTCAACTGTTGATGCTTCTGGAATATTTTCTTCAGGCAGAGGCCCTAAAATATATGTAAAAATGGTGTTTAAAATATAGAATAATTACTACATAAATTATAGAATGCAATAATTTAGGAGGAAGATTAGTAAAAAGTAGAATGCAGAAATTAGAATAGTTTCGATTTTACATCTCAGTGTTTTAAGGGATCAACACAACTTCTATCCAAGTAATATTTATAATATGGATGAAACACACATGAGTGCCCATATGACTGTTTATAGGAGGTGGGGGGATCAAGTCAGGGGTCCTGTCCCAGAAAGATGCTATATTTTAGTGTTGAACCTCATCTACATTATTCTAGTGCATAAATTATTATGGTAATACTGAACACACACTACAATGATATTTGTTAAACCAATAAATACCTCCATAACGATAAAATTTTGCAGTCCTGTGGAATTTCTTTGGTCCCTAAAGAATTGTTGTATCGCGGTTTTACAGTAAATACTTTTCTAGACAGCTGGGGGGGGGATGGAAATGCATATTTCTTCCACACCTAGTAATCCTCCAAAAGTAACTGCTCAGTCTTACACAAGCAGTAGTGTAACGGTGTGTATTTCCAAATTTTTTAATTATACTTTAATAGCTTGATAATTATAGGTCTCATGGCAAATAATATTGCTTGTTTGTTAAGAAATAAAAATAATACATGTTGACTTTTTTAATAGTATGTATCTGCTTTTGTTCTATAGCCTCTGATATCTTAGGTGAACAGTCTTAAGACCATACCATCCTACGAACACTGTTTAATTCTTGGTCTTATCACTTTAAATAAACTACTCCCCTTTTAAATTTCTTTGGGAAAAAAAGGAAAAAAAAACATACAACAGTTTTCTCTTTAATTAAAATGTTTCAAAAAACTAAAATCACACCCACTATTAAAAAAAAAAAATTTAGCAGTTTTTTTTTTTTTTAAACCCCAAGCTGTATTATGCACTTTTATAAATGTGCAATATATATGGATGATATGAAGTCATGAGTTCAAAATTCAGTATCCCTGGTTTGAAATTCCTGATATTTTTGACTTTTAAGTCTGCAAAAACTGCATAATAGAAACTATTTTCACTAAAATTTCTAATTTATTTTCGATGGCAGATTTAGTGATAAAGTAACAAAATTAGAGATCATGCCACAAGACTAGGCATGTCCCTTTTATAATCAGCTTTTCCATACATCAGCGTTATGATGTAATTTCTAATGAGTTCAGAGGTTTATAGCCATGAAAATATTTAGTCTGTAATGGGCAGGGCATAAGAGCACAGCTCCTGTACTTCTTTTATCAGAGTAAATTTTTTACACATTAGGGAAAAACTTGTGGAGCTTATTAATATTGCACTCCAGAGCCCACCAGTACATCAACTCGAAAATTTTCTCATTCTCACACAAACTGATTTTTGTAGATGGTCCCATCAGGACTCATTTCGCCTGTAACTGATCTGAAACCAACAGATTTTTGGTCTTCTACTGTATACTGTTTATTTCTTCATGCTAATTTCAGACTATTTCATTTCATTTCAGTGTCATCCCACCAGTGACCGAGCACATAGCACTTTGAACTGGGAGATGGAAGGTGCCCGGTTCAAAACTAGGTCATGTCAGCCAACCTAACTGTTCAGAGTTTTCTGGGGTTTCCTCTGATACTTAGCATAAGTATGGCTTAGAATCCCTTAAAAAGACCCCACTTGGAGGGTACCCCACCCATCGATCTAGATCCTATGTGCAGAGAATTGGGCATAATCCCACAACATTTCACTGTTCTGTAAAATAATGAAAATATGTCCAACAATATTACGTGGGAAAATCTTTGAATTTTCATTATTTTAATAGAATGTACTACCACTCCCGTATTGCAGGGGTTACCGAGGGTATAGTATGTGACTGAGTATGAGCATGAGCTCTGGAGAATATTAGGGCTCCAGCACTTATTTTCTGGTAGAAATTAGGAGCTAGTATTGGTTCAGGGTTCAAAGCTAGATTGTGACTTGCAGAGGCCCCTAGGTTATAGAACATTGTCTTTCTTCCACAAATATTGTCCGTGCATATCTTTACTTACTGAATGAAAGTACGATAAATGAACCTCCTCCCCTTTCAAGCAAACTTATTTCTTAAGGCTTCCTAGCATCATAATAGGTCTCATCATGATAATATCTGAAAGTGCTTCACTTGCACTTAACTGATTTCAACTTTATGCGGATGATAAGCAATCTTACCTGAATTATCTATAGGTACCTCACCAGCATTAAATATGTCATCAAGTTGAAAATCAGCATGGATGTTTTCAGGTAACAGACCAGTATCTAAAAGATTAAACATGATTTAAAAAGATGGAATAAAAATGAATATTTATTAAATTGCTAACTTTCTTTACAATACCAAATATATCAAACACACTGTCTCAATTCTTTTATCCCAAGTAGCATAGCAGTATTGACCAATATCCAACTACGACATACATCAGTTCATATCAGCCGTTTTGTCCCACTTTGGTCCAATATTGGTAGTACAATGTTCAGAATCATTGACATCTGGCAGTACCAGGTACCATAGAATGACTTACAAACAGGTACATGCATTGGGAGGAGGCATGCCCTTCCCCCAACACACACCAACACTATGCCTATGCATATTTAGTTTGCTTTTTCCTGCCTGAAAAAATAATAGTAAGCAATCTTATCTAAACAGAACTTAGTATCTTGTGGAGAAAGAAGAAAAAAATTAAACCATAAATCAGTATTGGGCAGTATTGCTCTGTAGAGATTTTTAGCCAATGACATCCATTGGTTCAGGTCGGTCTGCTTTGTTGGTATTTTGGTCAGTACTGTTCAATGTTGCAATGTTAAAAGTAACTCATTATTACCTTATTAAAAAAAAAAAAAAAATCCCTTGTGACTATCCAAATCAAATTAGCTCTCTCTATATTTTTTTTTAAGTTCCCATTCTGAAACTAAAAAATTTTTCTTCAAAATTTTGACGTTCTGGAGCAAATCTCATGGCTTGTAGTGGTTAGCACATTCTACTGTCACCTGTGATTAGGGGTTCAAATCTTAAACTGGTCAAATAATTAAAGGCTGCTTAAAATTATTTCCAGGTACGAATATTAATTACAAGATTTATTACCACTAAAATAAAATCAATCATTATATATAATTATTTGAAAATCATTAAATGATGTGATCAGCCTTACCGATATTGCCTAGTATAAAAATAAAGTTAACTGTTAGATATTGGTCGATCCAGCCTCTACTGATATTGCCCAATGTTGCAAACACTCTGTTTACAACATTGGCTGATGTTGCCATGCTACTTGGAATACCTGACTGATAAAATATTTTTTTTTAATGTATGAAGCAATATTTTCCACATTTATTATTTATACTAAGCAGCTATAATTTCTCATTTAAATGTTACAGTATTCAAAATTAACCCTTTCTGGATAGCCACCGAATTTTGCTGAAGCTACTGTGGGTATAAAAATCATGCAGCACAAATTATTTTCGATAAGATTTTTAATGCTAAGCTTATTTACATCGAAATCTTTAAAATCATATTATGCTCCATAGTGAGGTCACACTGTCGGGACCACAAAAAATGTCTCCGTAAGCAGAGTATCATGACAACTGAAGTTAAATATATATAAAATTGGTCAATTGCACAAAATGAAGGTTTTCAAAAGCTGTCATGATAACCAAAGTGATGCAAAATCTGAATGTCAGGATAATGAGGTCTGACTGTAATTATTTTCTGGAAGAGGACATGACTTGTTCACGTTCATAGACTTTTAGAGTGATTTTGCACTGCCGCATATCTCCAGGGCCCATCTCGAAATCGTTAAGGTTTAAATTGAGGCCCATGATGTGAAAAGGTAAAAGAAGGGTCATGACCACAACTATGGAGGGGGAGGGAGAATGGGGTATGTGCCCTAGCCCTTTTGCTGAGGGGGATACCAAAATCAGCTATGGTTCTGAAGAAGGAGGTGTCAAAACTGAGGTTTGAAAAAGTGGTAGGATGCTTATTTTTGAGGAATTTAACTTAAATTAAGTAATTACAAAGTAATGTTATCATTGTTGTTATTCTCATTTCCATGGATAGACAATTGCACTATCCATGGAAATAGGTGCCAAATGTAGATAGACACACAGGAGGGGTAAGGTGCTGAGATATCATTCCGTTCACACATTTTTAGTGTGCAAACAGACCATACTTTGCAGTTACCTCGTCCGAATTCTCCACCTTGCTCTACTGTGTTTAGGTAGATCCTTTATTTTTTTCCTTTTCTTATTATTTTCTTTATTTTATAATTTTTCAGTACAATATTTTTCTTAGTATAAATATTTAAGACGGCACTTAGTAATATAAATAAACAAATAAATGATATTGTTTTCTTTTAGTTGCAAACATTTTCCTTTAACTGCTGGAAACACAAATATATTTTAACTTGTAACTTGTGTCACATTTGCATATTTAATTTTCGAAATTTGCTTCGTGAACCTCCATTTAAATATCCTATGAGCTGCCCCTGAAAGCACACTTTTGAAAACAGCAAACTTTCCACAAGAATAGTATGTAATAAATATTACAAGACTTTTTCCTACCTGATTTGGCCTCCTCTTCCTCCATCATCTTATTATAACCTTCAAATGTAGGGAGAGGAAATTCAGAAACTTCTGACAATTTGTCATTTGCCACTGCATATGATTCGCTGATTTCAGTAGCTTCTTCAAGCGCTTCAGATAAAGTTGAAACTGGATACTGTTGTAAAAATGGATCATTATCACTCATAAGATGCGAAGAAGCCAGGCTTGAGTGATTATTTTCAGTCTCCAGAAGTAATCCAGGTGAAAATCTATCATTATCATGCATATACCCAGAAGAAGCTGGGCTTGAGTGATTATTTCCAGTCTCCAGGAGTAATTCAGGTGAAAATCTATCATTGCCACTCATATACCCAGAAGAAGCTGGGCTTGAGTGATTATTTCCAGTCTCCAGGAGTAATCCAGGTGAAAATTTATCATTGTCATTCATATACCCAGAGGAAGCTGGGCTTGATTGAGTATTTGCTAATTCAACATCCATTGGATCATCAATGTTTGGATTTTTTATTTTTTTCTTCTTTTGCAGCTTTTCTGTAATAAAGCAAAACATGAAAATATTACATACGGATTTATTATTAGATATTAGTGCTACATACGGATTTTAATGTGTTTTTACCTGTTTTTAAATGAAAATATTACTTTACAAACTGAACTCAGGGGCGTAGCCGGGGGGGGGGGGATATCGGGATATATATCCCCCACCGAAATTTTTGGATTAGTGATGAAATTCCGTCTATTTATACACATATAAGTTCATATCCCCCCCCCCCAAAATTTTCCTGGCTACGCGCCTGACTGAACTACATATTCAAACATAAGCAGGTTTCACAAGCATTAAAAAAAAAATTCAGAACTACAAAGCATACCAAATTTATATGTAAAATATATCAAAATAATACAAACATATTCTTTTAATACACTATTTTGATTTTCTTTCTTACCATGAAATCCAGATAATAAGCCCCCTCCTGCAGGGGAGGGGGGGGACTTATAATCTGGGAAAAGACCTTATAATTTCCCCCTCCTCCACCTCCCGATGATGATGTCACAGATACCGTTAGTGGTGATGTCACAATTCGTAGCAGTGTCCATCACCCGGAATGCATTTTGTCCTCTTTCCAAACAAATGGGGTGGGGGTAGGGGGCTTATAATCGGGATTTTACTATATAGTTTGCAAGTCTGATAGTTTAATATCAGATCACTCATAGGGCATTATCAAAATTGGTTGATACCAAGGCCGTAGGCAGGGGAGAAACCCGTACCCCCCGAAATTTATCCCTTTTTTTAAAAATTGCCTTAAGAGGAACAGCTGATCATGGACGAATATGTCTGGAGGAGCTTAAACATAATGATGGGAATTTTAGAGCTCTGATTCGGTCTGATTTCGGTTCAGAATAAAATGCGGAGACAATATCCTTGGTGAACATGTTTTATCATCGGGAAATAATGCCTTATATACAAATCCTACTGTCCAGAATGACTTAATTAGTTTAATAGGTGAAGACATACAATCACAAATAGTAAGTAGAAATTTAAAAGCAAAATATTTTCCCGCATTAACCAATGGAACTAGACATAAGACAGAACAATTTTCTTTGTGCATTCAATGTATTGACACTGAAGAATGTAAAATTCGAGAAGATTTTTTAAAGTTTGTCCCAGTTTTTGATTTAACCGGAAACAGTTTAGCTGAGATAATAAAATCTAGTATTCTTGAAATTGGTTTATATATCTCTTTACTTAGTGGTCAAGGGTATGACGGTGCTTGCAACATGAAAGGACAGTTTAAAGGAGTTCAAGCACTCATGCAAAAGGAATACCCAAAAGCAGTATACACCCATTGCGTTTCTCACTGTTTGAATCTTTCTCTTGCTGGTCCCTCTAGTATAAGAAATTTCCTAGTACAAGAAACGTTTTAGGGATGATATCAGAAACATGCACATTTTTCCGTTCTTCTGCCAATCGTGCTCATATTTTAAGAGAGGAATTAAAAGGAAGTAATTAATCTAAAGTGTCAACTCTAAAAAGATATTGTGAGACTCGATGGCTCGAAAGACACGAAGCTGTTACTCTTTTTGCTGATACTATTCTTCAAATAAGTCAACCCCTAGAAAATATTATAGATAACCACGGAAATGCTAATGATATTGCAAGAGAGCATCTGCGTTGCACAAAAATATTTGCTCCTATGATTTTCTCATTGGATTAAAAATTTCCGAAAAAATATTAGGTATAACTCACTCACTATCCGAACATTTGCAGAACAAGCAGGTGGATCTCCATATTGCACTTGAAAGAGTAGATTTAGTGATAGAAAAAATTTCAAGTATGGGGAAGAATGCCGAAGAAGAATTTAGGAATTTATTTTCAAAAGCAAATACATTGGATGGTAGCTTCGGAATTATATCAGATTTGCCCCATCGAGTTTGTTCTCGGAGACATCGAGAAAACTATCCTAGCAGCTCTCCTGAGGAATATTACAGACAATCAGTTTTTATTATGTATTTGGAGGAATTAGTAGTAGCATTAACAGAGCGCTTCACAGCACATAAAAATGAAATTGTTGCTCTTCATAATCTAATGCAACAGCACTGCATCCAAAAGTCATTTTATGATACAGAACTAGCAATTAGATTTTATATGGAGGATTTAAAATAAAAACTTTTCTGTAATAGAAGGAGAGTGGGACCTGTTGGTACTTAAATGGAAGAAATCAATTGCCATAAAACCACATGATTTGCCTATAAATATGCACTCAAGGAGTGCAGCAGTGATATTTTTCCAAATATCAATATCCTGCTTGTACTTCAAGCCGTTCAACCTGTAACAACCGCCTCGGTTGAACAATCCTTTTCAGCCCTAAAAAGACTGAAAAATTACCTCAGAAATAGCACAGGTGATGAGAGAACTTCATTTGCTCTAATGTCCGTGCATAGTGATATTGTCGTAAATGAAAAAAAATGTTATTAATAAATATGCTTTCGGTCCCAAGAAGAATAAAATTAATGTAAAATCATCTGTAGTTTTCTTAATCAAAATACTTTCTTTTTCGAGATTACGTAACCAGAGTTGCTATGTTTCTTTTAGATTATGACCCCCCCCCCCCAAAAAAAAATGTCTACGACATTGGAATTAATATCAATTCCGATTAATTTTCAAGCCAGCTAATTGTTACCCCCTCCCTTTAAACAGATTTTGCTGCCACTTGCAAAAATTCTTCCGGCTCCAATTATTTATTGTGAGTCTATTTCAATCTCAGATTATGGCCCAGATGCAGTGAAACCTCCCAAGTGGGACACTCACATAAGTTGGGACAATTTCTGGAGAACGAATGTTCTAGTTACATTACACTGAAATATACCTCCATAAGTAAAATGGACAAATTTTGAGGGAACCCGCAAGTGTACAACTTACGGAGGTTTCAAAGTAAAAAAAAAAATTCGATAGAAATCAGGGTTAGGTTGGAGGAGATGGCTTAGTTAATTTTCTTTTATGCAGTAAAATTTCTGACAATGGCAGTGAATAAAAGTTATCAGAGAAAAATTAAAATAAAATAAAAACTTTAAAATTAAAAAAAATGTTCTTAAAATTTCAAAAATATTTTAACAGTTTCATATACACACATACATAAATGATACATGTAAGCACATAGGTATAAGGAGTGTACATATTGTGCCCCCCCCCCCCCCCCCCGAAAAAAAATCCTGTCTACGGCCTTGGTTGATACATTTTGAATTACAAGTACAATGATCTAACATTTTATTTCTTTTTTCCCCCTAAGAAAGCACATCATTTTGTTTTTGCAGTGTTTAAAATAAGAATGAAAGTACATAATTGTATTAGAAAGGTTGAATATTTATTTAAAAAATGTGTTTGTGAAACAAGAAGAATAAGTGAAAAGAACTTCACTATAACAGTATAAAAATTAAGCACAAGAAATAAAATGCAAATTAAAGGCTTTCTTTCTAAGGACACTTACAATTAAATAGACTAGGAAAATGTTGAGTTTTGTAAAAGAAATGTACCATAATCTGATGAAAATTTGCTTTTAAAAAGTAGATTGTTACAAGAAGACTCATACTGTTCTGCATTCAAAAGGTCACAGAATACACTGAATATGCATCAAATATACAGGCCCTGATTATCGCACAGGCACTTAGGGCAAGTGCCCGGGGCACACATGCAGAATTAGCTTTAAAAAAATGAGTTTAAAGTTGCATATAGCGCCACAAAAAATTGAGACAGCTATGTATAGGACCACATAAATTTTATAGTCTCAGGTTCTCCAAATATGAGATATTTAATCATAATATAAATGACATCCAGTTTTTGCTACAATGCATGTACAATTTAATTATTTAAAACACTCGGGTATCATAAAGTATGTTTTGATTTTGATACTTGTAGGTATAATTTATGAGCTATTTTTTCTCCAATTAAAAATCTTTATCATTTCTTTTTTCTTTTTTATGATTTTACAGCTGCAAATAAATTTTATTGGGAAAACAACTCTACATTATTTGCCCATTTCCAAGACTAAGAGGTTTAAACTTTGAGAGACACAACATGGTAGAACAACTGGATAGAGGTACAATGAAGAGCCCTTGCAAGTGCTTTTAATAATTTAAAGGAAAATTTATGTTTTTTACTTTAAGAAACAGGAACATTTTTCAAAAAATCATCCAAGAATATTATACAAAAAAAAAAAAAAAAAAAAAATACAGTGGTAATGGATATGGAAAAAGAAATGTTTATGCACAGCTAGGTTGTTTGACAGTGAAAAGGCAGAATTTAGTTCCTTCCTAAAGTTGCCAGGTCTTACTTTTTACCTACATTTTTTTTTTTTTTTTTAAACTTTTAACATTTTTTTCTTCCCTGTAAGAAAATTTCTATCGTTTTCTTTTTTATTATGTTACAATAACAATAGTAAAAAATGTTTTTCATCCAAAAATTTATTCAATTTTTTAAATTAAATATTCTGCAGAGCTTAGAAATTTGAGGTACTCGTACATTAACAAGGCACCACTTTTAGAAAGTTAAAATACTTGCACATTGTAAAAGTAAAATAATTAAAATTTATAAGAATCAAATGATGTAAACATAAGAAATAGCCATGTTGTTACTACCTTTTGTATATTACCTTGGGTGTCCAGTTGATGAAAAAGTACCTGTTATGTTTCGAAATCAGCTTCTCAAATACTTGT